>JARKIA010000228.1:0-282995 GCA_029289565.1 Mycena galericulata
GGCGGAGCACAGTGGTGCATTCCGCGGAGCAGGATGGGATGGTTAATTCGCCCGGGATTCCCGGGGAGGTCGGTCGCCTCCTAGATTGAACTGATGGGAGCCCACCGGAGATTGCCTAGTGTATGGAACGGAGCGGCTCAAAAGATCCGCCGAGTACGGAGCAAGAACGTTGACGGTGCGTTAATTTGATTGGCGGAGCAAAATGGTATGCCGACGGAGCAGCAGCATCATGACGATTAGCATGGTTAATTTGCCCGGGATTCCCGGGCAAGTTGATCGCCTCTTGAGATTGAACTAAAAGTCCCCGAGCCAGAACAAAAACCAATCTTGAAGGTTCTAAAGTATCGAAGTATCGAAGCCCTCTTGTACTTACTACGGCGCACCTGGTGCGAGCCGAAAACAGTGCACACAGGGTTTCCAATCGGCGTCCCTACTACTATGCGTGAGCAATGTAGAAAGTAGACAACTCATGTTGCACCCACACCGAGGACCACAGGATACCCCGCACCCTAGTTCGAACGGCTCAGCCCGATTTGATTCTGCGGCTGCCGCTCACACCCCGTTCACCCGTCTTGGTATATAATGTATTCAATACATGTACTATGTCAGTTGTCCCAGTGTGCAGCCCTGTGTAAAATTGTTCGGAACAGAAAATCGGGCAAATGTAAAACTCCGCACTCCAGACTGGAATAAGAAAATGTTTGCCTGCGCGCTCGTCGAGACAGGCCCGAGAACGACATATGGATTTGTCAAGAGAGAGGTAAGACTGATAAAATGGGAGACTGACCCGCGTTCAAACTATTATTTTTATGCATTGTCCACGCATTTTCCTGCACGTGACTCCGTCAATTGAGCTACGTGCTCGCGTGCCAACGCTAAATAAGTGTACGAGTAGTTAGTAGAAATGTAAAAATGGGAGGGGGGCTGGCTTCCTCGGATGTTGGGAATCACCCTGGCATTAGGTTGGACTCTGCGTAATGAAATCAGCCAGAGGAAGAGGAAGAACTCTCGGCGATATTTCCGCTCATAATGTACAGAAAGAAAATGTCGAAGAAGCGATATCGGAGCAAGTTTGGAAAGAATAATCGGTCGCATACCCACTGAAGGTATGTACCTAGCCTCCCACGAGTCACCCCAAGTCGAAATCGTGAAGCACAAGGGTTTAGTAACTCGTTGAACATACCTGGGTGTATATGTGTCGAGTTTCTGTTGCAGCTGTCTATTTAATGCAGAAGTACGTCCCATTTGAAATACCATACAAGGAGGCGAAACTAAATCAAACCAGTTAATAGGTACTTCGAAGTTGTGAGAGCACCGAAATACTTTGAGACTCGGTACAAATCAAGTACCAGATACATTTGAGCGAGTGGAGATGATTCCAAGCCCCGATGTTGAAGAACTTTATCTGATGAACCATCCAGTCGATGAACCCAGTTGCGTTTGAAGCAGCCTACCTCAATTACAGATTAATTCAGTCTGATAAAATCGAGCAATGAACGCACCTCGTGCCATTCAAGAATAGTCTCGGCGTCGCGAGGTCGGTGTAGTCCCGGCTTCAAAAAAAATGGTCGCTCAGTATATGTGGCAAGTAACCTTGCAACGAACCGGGGTAAATTTGGCTGTTCGAGTAGTCGCAGCGTGGTATAATCAATCACGCAAGAGTTTAATGGCAAACATCAGTGGGAATAGATGGATGATTAGGACGGGATGAAACGAACCTCGGTGAATTGGTCGATGTTCGCGGTATTTTAGACGGACGGTGGTGGTCTGTGAGCCAAATTTAAATCCAAAGCAGGTAAGTAATGCGCGTCAAAAAATCAAGTAGAGGTCCGAATCCTTACGCAGCTTGAGACCGGGGATGTCCGTTCATTCCCTGAAAGATCCATTAGAGAGGGTCAGTGTTCAATATATCAGGGAAAGCGAAGTTGATGCGCGATTACTGGGAAGATGGCCGGCGTGCGAGGTGCCTCGAGACAGGTGTGGTAGAGCAAAAAAAAATGAATTCTCGTCAGTGTTGCATGCAAACAGATAGAAACCGATCGTTACGCGCCTAGAGCGATCCGAGAGGTAATGATCCTGCACAGCGCGGAGTTGAGTAGTCCGAGTTGGCAAAGCGGTTTGAAATCGCAGCGGGTGGCGGGGCTAGAGGGCAAAAATTGCGCTGCGAATGACAGTCGGTCGACGAAGAAAGCACGAAGAATGGATACCGAAGGATGGGCGAGCCGGGGCGCGGTAACGGACTGAGTTGTGGCCGCCAGAGTGGTCTTCGAGTGGTGGTGAAAGTGGGAAGTGCGCGAGGGCGGTGGGGTCAGGTCGTATGAGGCGCTGGGAGTGCTGTTGACTCGAAAGCACTTCAGTGGGGAGGAGAGAGTGGGACAGTTCGGACAGCAACGATCGAGGGCTGGGGAAGGGCGTGAGTTGGGTGGAGGAGGTCGTGGCAGAGGTTGCCTGGCGAGGAGCGTCGGGTGTCGAAATGCGAAGTTTGAGGGGAGCGCGGGAATAGGGGGACAGAGCATGGGAGTAATAAGATGCGGGGCTGCGCGGCGGGCTTATTCTGTTGGAGTGAATTGGTCTGGGGCAGGGTTGGTGGGGGAGTAGCGGTGGAGGGGGCTCAAACGAGTCGCGCTAAGATGCGGGGTCCTTGACGGAGCAGAGGTGGTACTTGGCGGAGCGGGTCGTTGAAGAAGACGGAGCGACGTGCTTGACTGGACGAGCAGCGGTTTTCAATTGGGCGGAATCCGGCATAGATTTGACGGAGCAGCCCTATTACACCGAGCAGATCTATTGTTAAGAGGGCGGAGTGGAGGAGTGCAGCGGGGGAGATATAGACGTCGGGCGCGGAAGTGCTTGTGGTGTAAAGGAGAGAGGGCCCGACGCCGTGATCCGACGGGAACGGAGCAGGATGAAGTGCGGCAAAAGCAACTTTGACTACTTCTTCATGAAGAAGGAGCAGCGGAGCAACAATAGGTGCGGCGGAGCACTCACCGTGAAACGTGTGTGCCGCCAGGCTAGCGGCGAGTATCACCGGTGTAAGTCTCGGGCTTTGGCAATTGCGGGAGGATGGGGAGTACGCGGTGAATAAGAAGTGCCGGGGAGCACTTGACGGAGCGGTGGGTGCGGCTTAGGAACTGAGGCCTGAGGCCTGAGGATTAGGACGAATTTGGGTGGATTAAAGTAACTACTGTAGTGAGTACTGAAGTACCTACAAAAAGGAGCACCTTGGATGTGACGGCGCTACGGAGCATGGCTATTGTGAAGAGGCGGAGCATGTATGGGTAAAGACCAGGTCCGCGGATTTTGACCCAAGATGCCATTGGCATGAATAATCTTTACGGAGCAGGCCTTCCTCCCAGAGCTCGCCTATTGTGAAGTGGGCGGAGCGGATCATCGCGACGTCATTTATATTGAACAGAGCGCGCCAAGCATTGCTCCGTCGGCGGAGCAGGGTGTAGCTCGTACAACAAAGTACGAGGAGGAGCACGTCGTGATTTATACTAGTCATTTTTGATGACTCATTAATAGTACCGCGTCGAATTGACAGTGCAAGTGTGGCGGAGCGTACCCTTTTAAATGACCCGAGCCTACCTCCCGGAGCACTACAATGAGAGCGGAGCATGCCATAAATTTAAAAAAAAACTCTCCCCCGGGATCCCCGGGTGGTTTAATCAAAACGCCATTTATATTCGGCGGAGCGCGCCATATTGATTAGGCGGACGCCTACGGAGCAGAGTGATTGTAGGTGAACTGAAGGTATCCTACATAAACATGTCTCTTCCGTGTGGATTGCTCCGCACGTAAATTGGAATCGGTATTGCACGGATTCTGCCTGGCATTCCCAGGTGATATGTTTGCGCCTTGAATATCGAGTGACTTTACTTGCTGCTTAAGCTGCCACGCGTCGAGATTCAGTGCGCAAAATGGCATGACAAAATGTAATCTACTCATGAAAACAATACGATAGCCGTGTACAGGTTTTGTGTGAGCCCGGTCTTGCTCTCACCGTCCGACGACGTAGCCTCCCCCCCGATGTGTCTCGCGCCGTGCAACAGTTGCTTGTGAGGGCAGTCGCACCTGTAGTACTTAAATGCGCCACGAGGGATTGACAAAACTATAGTATTAATTTGAAGAAAAATAAAAACACAGGTAACGACACCTGGGTGAAGTTAACGAAACGACACGCATTTGGATGGACCGAGTCTTACTCGAGGAAATGTGTGGCATCGCTCTGCTCGTAGCTTGAGCAAATACGAAGGCAATACATTGTGTGGATAGAAACGACCTGCCAGCCCCTTTGAACGTTCATTCCATCGGATCGAGGCTAGAAGATCTAATCGAGATAGGCGGTTTTCAATGTATGAGGAAAGTGAACTCGACCTGCGATTGACGGGAAGATGGTCCCGGCATTCGAAGCGCCCCGAAGTAGGTCTGGTAGAGTCTGGCGGAGCGGCGGGCGGGGCGGCGTCGCAGGCTTATCGTGGTGGCGTAAATTGGTCTGGGGACTGGATGCGTGGTGGGTGGGTAGTGGTGGTGGGGCTCAATTCAGTCGCGCTAAACTGCGCGGTGCAGCGGGTCCTTGGCGGAGCAGAGGCAGTACTTGGCGGAGCGGGACGTTAAAGAACACGGAGCAGCGCGTTTAGAATGGGCGGAATCCGGCATAGAATTGACGTAGGAGCCTATTCACGAAGAATCTTGGTGGAGAGGGCGGAATGGAGGAGCGTACTACGGGGGGGATATAGACGTCGGGTGTGGAAGTGGTGTAAAGGAGAGAAGACCGACGCTGTGATCCGACGGGAACGGAGCGGGATAAAGCGGCGGGGGTAACTTCGACTACCTACTTCTTCATGAAGGAGTAGCGGCGGAGCAGGATACTTTCTCATTGAGAGATGTGTAGATTGTAGAAGTGCGTGGTGGCGGTGGATAAGTGGGCGGAGCGGTGCATGAGTGATTTTGGCGGGGCGGGCCTACTTCACGGAGCTCACCTATCGTAAAGTGGGCGGAGCGGATCATCGCGACGTCATTTATATTGGACGGAGTGCACCATGCTCCGTTAACGTGAATAGCTAGTAGCCTACAAAGTATTTCAATGGGAGGAGGGCGGAGCACGTCCTGAATTAAACTAGTCACTAAATGCGGCATGGAACTGGCGGTGCAAGCGGGTATGCCTGGCGGAGGATACCCTCGGCCTACCTCACGGAGCACCCCTACAACGAGGAGGGCGGAGCATGCCATAAATTGAAATGGCTTCTCCGGGATCCCCGGGTGGTTTGATCGTAGCACCAGTTACTTTCAGCGGAGCGCGCCATATTGATTGGCAGATGCCTAAGCCGACGGAGGAGAGGAAACAGACCTCACGGGTGGTAAAGAGGACGGAGCCGACCTCAGATTAGATGATCGGTCCGGGATCCGCGGGTTCATTTGATCGCGACGGCATTTATATTGGATCGGGCGTGCCAAGGATTTTATTTACGGAGCAAGCGGGCGGAGCGTACTGAGTATTACTCCGCGACTTGAAACTGGGGTGGGAGACGTCGAGGAGCAGGGTGTACGGAGCACACCTGTGGTTTCTTCCCGGGGATTTAATCCTCATTTGATTCTGCCCGTTGCCGGCGACTTGGATTCTAATGGCTTTCGCTGCAGCCTAGGTTATGGAGATTCAATGCGCGAGATGACAAAGTACAATTTACTTTTGAAAATAATACGATACCCTTCTATACGTTGTGTGAACCTGGTCTTCGTCTCGCTGGGTTCCGCGCGCGCTGTCCGGCGACGTAACCTCGGCCCAATGCATCTTCCGCCGCTCTGTAGTTGCTTGTGAGGGCAGTCGCACACCTATGCATAAACTTGCACTTCAATACGCCACAATGTGTTCATGGAACTATAGTATTAACAACAGCACAGGTAGCGAGACCTGGGCAAAAACAATACGCGTTCGAATGAACGGTAGGAAATCCGCTGTGTCGCTGCGTTCATAGCTTGAACAAACTTGACGGTAATACACAGTGTGGATATAAACGACCTGCGGCGTGACTGGGGACTATATAGAGCATCCGGCGTGGTGCATAGCTTGAGTGCAAACATCTTCGATGAGCACTAGGTTGTTGTGATAAGGTCCGAGCTTCGTCTAATAAAAAATGTCCGCAAACTTACTGACAGCATCGCGGAGCCGAGCAACGCCGATCCGAAGGAGGGGTTGGGGTGCGGGAGCGGAGGCAGCATGCCAAGCCATATCTTGATCCGGGAAGCAGCGGAGCAGCAAGATCGGCAGGGGCGGAGCAGCGGGACATAATGGGTGCGGGGGACTGGGAGGATGAAGTGCTGGTGGTATTTTAAGCCAGGAGGGGGGCGTTAATAGCGGAGAGCAGAGCGGAGGAGAGAAGCACCGCCGCGGAGTTTCCAAATGAGTGGGGCGGCGGAGCAAAATTGAGGAGGAGCGAGCGCCGGGATGTATGTATGCCAGCGGAGCAAGGGCGGAGCAAAGGCTGAGCGCCAAGCCGGGACTAGGAAGAGGTGGAGAACATCCAGGGTAACCGAGGACGATCCGGAGTGCGGCAGAGCAACGGCGTGGAGCATGAAGGGACGGAGCAGAGTACATGAAAGTGAGGCGGTTGATGACAAAATGATCGGCACAGAGGGAATCGGCGGAGCAGAAGGGGGCGAGCGGGCGACGAAGATTCGAGAAGCTACGCTGTGGCCCGGACTACGGAGGAGGTTAGCGGGGCGGATCAAACGGGTCGAACATTGTGGTGGAACATTCGTAGTGAGAACGTTAGGATGCGGAGAGTATGGGGGCGGAGCAGGGTGCCAGGAGGGAGCAAAGGTGGTGATGACAAAGTGAGATGACATGGCTCCGTGAACGTTCGCGGAGCACGTCGCAGATATTTTTAGCCAAAACGTTCACAGAACGTTGCACGGAAAACGCGTCGAGTACGTCACGTGAGAGACGCGTCGCGTAAGAATTCAAGAAGATAAATCGTACGGCAATAGCCATGGGGGAGGTACCTACTTATTGGGTATGTAAATGATCGCAATCACTGCGGCTACAATATTGGTCAAGGTACGAAGACGAAATGTTCAATTTTGAAAGAGCAACGGCGGGTTCAATGCAACTTGGAGTGTTTTTTGAAGTGCGGGAAATATTAATTCCAAACTCACCTAATAATGGGGGGAGAGTCCCAAAATTTTGGGAGAGGGGTCGCGGAGATGATTCAAACCGACGGAAGTTACGTCGTGGCTGAATTCAGCGTGGGAAGACATTGACGTCCGTTGTTGAAGTTCGGGGGTGGTTGGGCACGGATCAAAGAAAATCCCCCCCGCCGAAATAAATCCATATCGGAATGAGTTCTGGTCGGATCTGGGAGGAAAGGGTATGGGCATGAAGGGGAGAAGGTGGGGGTGGATACTAAAAAAATTTCAGGGAGTGGGGATTAAAGGGGGCGGAGAAAATTGCAGCGAAGCAAAAATATATCATTGAACACATCTGGTCCCGGATTGATGTTAGTTTAAGTAAGCTGACGAAGTACTAGTTCAATCATCTAGCATTGAGATCCAGGTTGACATAACAGATGCGGTAGGAACTTTATGATTAATTCGTCTAGGCCAATGTGACGTAGAACTAAGGATTGAAAATACACAGTAGGAAAGACGACCGTTCTATATATGCTGTCCAGACTCTCGGATGAATGAGCGAACTGAATCGATACTGTAGTGAGCGACCTCATAGCGCTGGGCGCATGAGCCAACCATGTTTGGGTCTTCAGTGGGTATGAAGCCCGTTCAATTCGGGGTGGGGTCATGGTGACGGAGCGCCACGATTTTTTCTTAAGCTGTCCCGATTCCATGAACTCTGAACGTTATAAACTGGGGCAGTCGAAAGAACAAATTGTGCAAATTTGGATATTCATTCGAGCACCGTGTTGGCGCGTGATGAGGAAGCCGCTAGCATGAGTTGAGAAACGTTCAAAGTGTTATTGGCCCTCTTTATGGTTCTTGCAATTTTGGCTGTTGAGACTTGAGAGTGATTAAGATCCGCACCTGCTCTGTCTTTATTTTATATTCAGGACTAAACGAGACATTTACTGTATAGGAAGCGAACTGTCGGCGGTGGTGCGCAACTGCTCATTGTTTGATTCTGGCTGGTTCAGGTGTGCAGAATGTCCGTTCGGCTCGGAATTGTATCATGTGGGTGGAGAAGATTTCTCATTTTTTAATAATGATATCCGTTGACTTGAATTCAACAACAGGTGGTAGCAATGGTCGTTCGTTTTATGTAAGGAACAGAGTAACATCAACCAGGAACCTCAGACTCAGAGTGGGCATCAACCAACCAACCCTCCAGACACTACACTGGTCCTCAAGCGTCTGTTTAGAACGCTCTCTCGAGTGCCCTCTTCTCGCGCTGCCGTGTTCAGTTGAGCACGATGTTCAACTCCGGACCCCTATTCTAATTTGGTCTCGGCCTTCGGCTTTGATGCTATGTCGGCGTTATGCGGCCGACCTCTCGCTAGGCGCGCCTATATCTTCTCTGGCATGATCCATCTATCCCATCTGTGGCGGGCCTGGCACGAATGAAACACCGTCGCTGCCCCGTCTGTCCTGACGCTGGTGCCATCATGCCTCGGCTTTTCACTGGCACTTTCACATTCAATTCCTGTATCAAATTAGTGATTTGCCGGGCTCGGGCTTAGGCCCGAGCCCGGCCCAAGCCCGGGGCTTTCAGGCCCGACCCGACCCAAGCCCGACCCGGTTTTGAACCGGGCCTAAGGTCGGGCCTGAGATTTGCTCAGGCCCGAAGCCCGGGGCCTAGGCCCGGGCTTTTCCTAGTCTCCCGTAGTCAGACCCTACACCAAAAATTTTAATGATAGTTGATAAAACCATCTGTAGAGTGATTCCATTGGTACACAGAAAACCGCAGGTTGAATTTCCGTGATAGTTGGCTGACCAAAAGTGACTTTCTCACTTTCCCAAATAGGCTTCCAGGGTTGTTCCTCTCACTTCAAGGCCAAATTCCAACAGATAACAACAGGTTGCATCCCATATTCATCCTTCTGCTACTTGGTAGTCCCGTGAGCAAATTCCTACCAAAATCTGCTATTTAATATATTTATATAATTATTTATTGCTAAGCCCCGGGCCTAGGCCCGAGCCCGACCCGACCCGGCCTCAAGCCCGATGGTTGGGTCGGGCCTGAGATTTTCTCCGACCCAAGCCCGCCCAAGCCCGGCCCAAGCCCCGGGCTTTCAGGCCCGGCCCGACCCGGAAAACACTATATCAAATCCAAGTCCCGGACGCAATATTCAAGCCACTCGGAATGGAAGACTGTCAGCTCGCCGCCGAACTCCCAGTGGTGAATCTGCACCATATCGATAGGCGGCCTGAGTCTCCGTCCGCGGCCTGTAATAGGCCGCGGAGAGCAAGGCGGGCGGAGACTTCCGCCGTGGTGCGGTGGATGAAGCTACGGTGGATGGCCTTCGCCATCTGCGTCCGTCAATATTGCTGCCGCGGGAGGTGCACACCTCCGCCCGCTTTGCGATGAAGGTACGCGTGGGGTGCGAGCCTTGACTCTTGCTGGATATGTTGCGCCGGGAGGGTGCGTACAATCCTGATTTTTTAACCCGCCGTCCTATCACAGCCACTTAACTCCTTGGTATGGGTGCCAGTTCAATCTGTGAACTGTGGTTCCGTTGTTTCTCTCTATGAAAACTGTCCTGTGTCATCTTCTGTTTTTCAGACGAACATCGAAAGCAGTATACTGGACATTCACTGCGTTCAGACGGCCCGACGGCACACCCTGCCGAGCTACATACCTCGCCATACGATCGAGCTTTGAGGGATGGCGACATACTGTGTGGAGCCATGTATGTCTACGTAGCTCCGACAGGGTCTACCGGGGCTGCCTGAACGCAGTGGCTTTTCCAGGTCATCCAATGCCCTTTTACCCTTCCTTGCTGTGTGCAGCTGCTCAATTACTTAATCAAACGTCCAGTCGCAACTGCACCCAAACCATTGACTTACATTATATTATACAGTTGGCAGAAGTCTGCCCATCCGGCAGAATGGCAGAATGGCAGGTAGAATGACAAAATCAGACTTCCATGCGGCAGGGCGATCTAATTTCACGGTCAGTGCCGGTCAGCGCGGCAAAGCCACGCAAATATCTGTTCGTATACCACCAAAGATGTATTCTTTACAACCAAGGGCACAGACTATTTTTTTTGGGAAAAATTTCATCAGAACGGCCACTACGTGCTCAATTCCCACCCGAATGCCTTAGGAATAGCCTCATTAATATTCAATTCACATGGCATGGCGAATCCACAGGGCTGGTGTTTCGGGGGCTTAAAAGTAAGCCGAATTCTATTTTAAACGTACGATACGTTCTGTCGGGCAGCATATACACACACGTTGCGTCATGTTTTCCCATCCCTAGCTCGTGTAGTTAGTGCAATCCAGCCACGGCATATGACGACGGGCCGCGCTTCTCCGCGGGAGCGGTTGGCTTGGCTAAACCCTCTCTCTCTCAAATATCCGCAGCAGTGCTCGAGACAACCTCTCTAGGCCTCCGTGGACTCTCCGGCCTTTTCAGATGATAGATGCGACGACGGGCCGCGCTTCTCCGCGGGAGCGGTTGGCTTGGCTAAACCCTCTCTCTCTCAAATATCCGCAGCAGTGCTCGAGACAACCTCTCTAGGCCTCCGTAGACTCTCCGGCCTTTTCAGATGATAGATGCATTTGGGAAAGCCATCATGCCAGGCGTGCCAGATCATGTCAAATCAAACATTTTCAGGTTTGGCGGTAATTAAATGGCTGACTGCCATCTCTATTTCCGCTGGGGGGGTATCATCACCAAGACTTTTACCACTTTGCGTCTGTATGTCAGCGTCATGTCAGCGGGTCGTATATTATGAGGCGTCATATGAATGCTCCTTACACTGCTCGTGAATGTTACCTCCTGCTCGGGGTCGACCTGAACAGTCGAAAATCAGACGGATATACAAGGCTTGTCGAAGACGCTCGAAGGCGTGGACTCACCGTGTAATGTAGATCTATGTTACGAATTCAGCCCCTCGAACGGAATGAAATGAACAGATGTAACTCACGACTATTGCTGCCATCATCGGTGACAATGGAGGGGATGGTTAGAGTGCCGAGACCTGCAGCGGACGTCACGCCGCCATGGGCCATGGACGTAGACTGAGATCTGCCCGACCTCCGGACGTTAAGATTCGCGAGCTAAGGATGATGAACAATGTCCCCGTCACTCCGTGCACAGAACTAGCGCACCATACTGAGCACGTACACGCGCCCAAGCGCGTAAGCGATACCCACGGAGACTGTCAAGCGCAGGTGGGCCCAAGGTGCAACATTAAATGAACTCAGACGACGAACCATTGTTCTCATCATTCAACAAAAACCTAAAATTGGCAGCGACGATTCAGCCTTATAAGTAAATGGCGAATTTTAGCAGCGCATGGGACCTACGTTATCAGAGCCGCCACCGCAAGCGTGGCCGTTGCTGTCCCAGTCCGGATTGTTAACGCCACTAATCGGTCTAGGACACTGTTAAGTATCATAGCCACGAGTATGAGCCATATGTTTCTCCGGAGTCAGCGTTACGGTATTCCGCACCTCCGAGTCTTCGTCAAAGTGGGCCTAGCCTTCCTTAGCTCCAAGAGCAGCGCCGCGGCGATGCTGAGGTCCGCCACAGCTTCCGTCACCAGCCAAATCCTGATAAACCGAAGGGGAATGAATACATGAACAGCATGGCCACGGCGAGGCACGCACGTTGCCGGAATCCTGATCCTCTCGCGCTGAGTGAATGCGGGGTACATCGCAATCATCACCCCACACGTCAATGAGCCTCCGAACTGTATACGGCGGACAATGGGTACGACGCGCTGTGCAAGAAGACAAACGCCTGCGTACTGCGACAATGATCAAGACGGAATTTATAAGCGTGACAAGGATGTTTCTGGTGCTAGATCGATATTCGTGAGAGAGATCAGGTGGTTGGAATGATGAAACACTCACAACCACCAGTATCGGACGACTAGAAAGCTCTGGATGAGCACAGCAATCACGGCGGTGGTGATGAGGTATAGCGGGATAGGCTGGAATGTTGCAGTTATTTTCCGCCTGAGGTTTCTGCTACTTGACGTACCCAGTGCTGGTCAGCAAGGTACGCGGTATCGCCTCCATTTAAGTCGTAGGTGGTCACTCACGCCTTTGATAAATATGAGACATACCAGCATGAGTTATTGTGTACTATTAAGGTGCTCAGCCTGAGCTTGTAAAGCGCAGAGTGTTAACGCTTACGAGATACACGCAGGCAAAGTCGCCCAGTGTGGAAGCAGTGTCGATCAAGAAAGCGACCAATACAAGCGTCTGTAAGAAAAATGAGTCAGGGAGAAACTGGGTTCAAGGCAGAAGGAAATACCTTTAACTTCCAATCGTCGTGCTTGAAGTGTCTAAAGTAGTACCTCGCCTGAATGAGCTCGGCCATATATAGAAACTGGGCCAAACTTGAGGTCGTGCTGGAGATAAGCAGAATACAATCCAGTGCTCACGGAGTTTGCCCAGGTCCCAATGAGAAGTGCCCTGAAAGTTGAAACTATCAAACTGGGAAGCTAGGAGTAGAGAAGGTGGTACCCGGTAACGAGGTCTAGCGACATGGCGAGAGGGATGAAATGACGAATCTTCCACTCGCCACTTAAATACGGCCTGTCAGTTTTCGACAGCTGCTCTGATCAATCCTCCGCGGGAGGGCCGAACTCCGTAGATCTCGGGCTACCGAAAGGAGTGGATTATCTGACATTATCTTATCCTCTGGCCGCTCAAGACAGTCGGGAACCGAGTAGCCGGAGATGACTCAAATGTCGTCCGATCAAGCGAGATTTGATCGGAGTTTTACAGTAGTTCTACCCACACTATTCCTGGGCCGTTCCTCAGCAAGACCGGCCATATAATTCTACCTACCTACCCCGCCATTATATAAGTAATGCCATTCGGCTCGTGGAGAATTACTTGCTACTAACTACTCATGATGGCATTCAATAAATCCAACTGGAGCCCTGAAACATGACTCTCTTTTTCATTGGCCAAGGAGAACTGACAAGATCAGCCTTCGCTTCGTTCCGGCGGTCTATTCCCTCCCAACCAGATGAAGACTGGATGAACCAAAATAGACAAATGACGAGCCGAGGAACCTCTGGGTTGTGCGAGAAGGAAGCCCAAACCTGCTTCATATTCCCACCGGGGGCTCAAGTGATAACACCAAGTGGCGGAGGAATTGGTTGAACTGAAAACAAAAGATCTTGCTTGGAAGGATGATTGAAAACCCGGGTGCCAGAAAATTAAACCCAAGGGCAGAGATCATATTTCCGAGGGCCAGAATCCTTTAAAACGCGGGATAGCAACGACAATCTGAATGTAGCACGGAAGTTGATGCCATCGGATACTGTCCGGACGCTGGACTTACGCCATACTGGGCCATACTCCCAAATGGACTATGACAGCCACGAGGTGGAGGGCTGCTGACCGGAACTGTATTCGACGGTTTGACGGCCCCCGTAAAGCGGCTGCGGTACCGTCTCACGCCTTCGATATCTTAGATCCCAGTATCTGACGGGACGGCATATGCCGTTCCGTAGACCGTAAGACCTGTCGGAAATACGACCGTATATACGGCGTCGATTCCGCACATACGGAAGTAAGACGGATCACATCCGGATCAACGCAAATGCCTGCCGTATTTTGCCGATCATTTGCCGACGGTTTTTGTACTCTCCTACAGCACGTTAAGATCGCCCACTTCTGAGGGGATTCACTGGAGACAATTCGTGGGGGATATATTATACTCGTTTTAATGCCTGAACAACAGGTACATTCAGGTTTTTTTGTTCCTTGTGCCTTGCCGTATGCGACCGTTTTTCAAGTCGCACCGTTCCGGCAGCCGTTTGAGTTTTAACTTTGCGGAACGGGATGCGGCATGTTCAGCCGTAATTAATTAATTACCCGAGCAACCCTACGCGGCAGGTGACATCGGACCACCCGGGCCTGTCCGGATCCTTACCAGCCCCTGCCTAGACTTCAGCCAAAGAGGGATGCAAGTGGGAAGTGCCCACCGCCAACGTCCGCGGAAGTCACGATATTGATACACAGCCAGACTCGACTCGACCATGCACAGAGGCTAGCATCCAATTCCAGGTTCGGCTGGAGACACGCTGAAAGAACGAAATTTGCTCACAAGGCTTGCTCAGGTGTGTGTACCACAGCCGTTTACTAATTTGTGTGAAAACGCGATTTTTTTTCGCGCGATCCTGATGCCGAGTTGCCGAGAACTGCAAGAGTCGTCGGAATAGATCCCGAACAGCTTAAACCACATTTAAACGTGGAGGAGACGGACAGAACGGATGTCACTGTCCGAGAACGACAAGCACCAGAGTTCGGCGGTGTTACGTGCTGATTCGCCCGCGTAAATTGCCAGATTTATTGACCGTGGTGACCTCGGCGTTTTATACTTTCGTTCCCGTATTCGGGAACACCAATCATCGGATAGTGGAGATCTACCTCTTTGACCTTTTTCCCCTAGGTTTCTTCTCTGACCAGAATGCCTTGTCCCGATTTTGTCTGTGGTGCAATGAGCACTGTTCTTGACGCCCGTCGTCCAGAGCTGTACTGTGAAATTATTTTTGTGGTTTCTTGAAAGCAGAAACTCCGCTAGAATTTGGTGCTAATTCAAACTCACCTGAAACATCTCTTACGCTGATCAGTCGACCTAGATCACAGGGTCCGAGTCCGGGCCGTCCGAAGCGACCCCCCTTCTTCTTCTTCTTCTGTCGTAGGCTTTTATTCTTCGTTTGGATCTTTCACTTGTGAGGGATAATGAAACCCTGAGCAGTACGATCGGACCTGGTAGCGCTGGGCGCGTCCGCCAAATATCGTGGTGATGCCATTTAGCCTTCGGTGCATGCGCATAGCACGTTCGATTCGTGATCAGGCCATTCGAGATAATCTATCTTTTTTCTAAGCTGACTGACATTTTCGTCCTGCGATTTTTGCGGAGTGACCCACCTAAAGGTGCAGTCTACATGGAGCTCAGGTTTCTGCACGGGTGCCTCTCTCCACTTGCACATCTTCCTTTGCATATAAACAACAGATGACCTGATTAGCGCTGGTGCGCACCTGCTAAATATGATGGAGTTTTCGGTGAATAGGCAAGGACACTTGTTCGATTCGAGGTCGGGGCATTCAAATTGAAGTAGGGTGTTTTTGTTTCCCGTTCACACCCTCTGTCGCGCTGAATCGAATTTGAGGCAAGTACTACACTTGATCTCAAACAGGATCGTTAGTTGAGACATCTCGCCGTTGAAATACGAGCTGGACCGAGCAGTGCAGCAGTTACGGCCGCCTCTCGAGGCGTGCTGAAAAGCAGCTTCAAGTTGTCCGTTGGATTCGGGCTCAGCCCCTCGCCTATCCAGGTCTCGCTTTCGTTGATTTGAAATCAAGGCCGTGGTCCCTTCCACTGCAAGGCTAAGGGCCTGATCGGGAACCGTGAATCTTTTTGCGTGAATTTTGGCTGAATCTCGTTTCCGTCTATCTTTCCCACGGATTTGGTCCCTAAACCCTCCTAGAATGAAAAGCACATGCATTTCCTGAAATCTCGAGGAGCTTGAGTGGAAGCGGTGTGACGGTTTCAAAATAAGCTGAGTTGAACTTGATTTTTTTGCATCATCTGTGAAATCTATGGGAGATTTTGTGTTACACTATGTCTCCCACTCTCCAACCTCAGATGTTCATTAAAAGGGCCTATTCGACCATCTGGGATAGTCTAGGGACGAGTTTGGTACTCATAAAAAATTCCACCAAAATTCATGCGTGAATTCACGGTTGCCGATCAGGCCCTAACCCAAGATTAATCCAAGATTGCGGGACAGCGTATTTGAATTCCTTTTTAATGTGGCGTGAGAGGAGGGATGCGGTGAGATCCAGGACGACCTGATATGGCCGGCTGTAGCTGCCGCCGGTTGTGAAAACATTGTGTATATATACAGTAGTTAGCACCTGTTCGACTCGGGGCCAGGTTATGCGGCTATCGCGTTAATTTTTTCATTTCATTTCTTTCGTCCAGCCCAGCTCCGAGGTGCGTATTGTTCGAGCGGTGATAGAACATCTCAATTTAAATCAGCCCGCCGGTGGATAAGGAATCTCCGGGAAGATGACCGCATCTCGACACTCCGAGCATGGAAAGAGGATTTCAAACTTCCCTCCTCTTTCTCCGGAGTTAACATGCGGAGATAATTTGCAGTCGGCATTGGCGTGGCGGGGTTAGGCATTACACCTTTATGCTGCAAGTTGAAATCCTAACTGATATCATAGCAGGATGCTTATGTAAATGCAGTATAAACTAGAAGACCGTATAGCGCTGGGCGCGTCTGCCGTTCATGAGACGAGAGCCATGCGAGAGACATGCAGAAAGCCCGTTCGATTCGGGGTTCGGTCATTGCGGCTGAAGCATCTTTTTTGCGGCATTTCCGGCGGATCTACAGCGGGGAGAGGAAATATTCTGAATCTGAATGTTTACGGAGGCAATTTCGGGTTGTCGGAGTATTTCTGGGTGGTTGGAGAGAAATTAGTCCAACGCTCGAACTTCGGAGAGGTTCGGACCGGGACTCGTGATGCCGGCATTACCCGGCCGATCTCTTCCTCAAACCACCAAGACGACAACGCTCTTCTTGCAATCTTGCTGGGGTTACCTGGATCTACACATCGACTCAGACTCGCCCCTCGCTGATGAGACGATGTGCTGGCCTCGGTTTCTGGCTTGTCTTCTGTGTCACCCAAGTACCGCTACAAAAGCGCGAGACATCTCCACCATCCTGTTGAGACAAGACCAAATGTAGCCCAGATTCCGACTCCTCCTGGCTTCCGATGTCGGTGATCCAGTTGATTGGCAGTCGCTTCTAACTAGTATCGCCTGACTGTTGGGACAGGTTCGTCCGCGGCCGTCGTCGTTCGGCGTCTCTCTGACGTCGACTGATTATCTCCTTTCTTGACACCGAGTCAACATCATTCAAAAGAACTTTGGTAGCAACTCATTCTGGCGGCCCCTCAGCGTTCTTTTTCCAGCCTTCTCGATGTCTTGGACATCTTCGACGATCCGGCTCGCTCTCACCGTTCCGTTCCCGTACGATCTTCTTCTCTCCGCTTACTTCCAATGCCATCCTCGTGCCCATCCTTTCTCTCGTCCACCCGTCCCTCTTTCTCTGCCCCTGTCAATCTCGTGCTCGTCAATTTCCTTCATCCCTTTCTCCGTATTTTGCCTCTCAGCTTTCGTGCGCCTTCCGCCAGTCACGCTTCCTTCGTATGTCAAAATCCGCCATCGCACTAGTCCTTTTTTTGCTAGATGCCATTGTGAATTCTGCGGACGATCCCCCCCTCTTCCGACGCACGATTCGCGCAGCGGACTTGGAGCTGGACGCTAGGACGCAGTTGCAATTGGAATTAACCTCCCTCGGGATGTGGATGCGCACTGGCGAGCGACTCCCACACACATCTCAGTGCCTTACGGAGCCCGGCGCAGCACTCAGACTGGCGCATTCACCTTGGGATTTTCTGCCCCCGCCCATGCTTTCGTCCGGTTACGGGTGGAACGCGGAGCCGAAGTGGGACTTAGCCACTAGATACGCGCGCGCCAATTCGACTCTTCCGCGCCCTCAACATTCGTCTCACACTCCCTCTCGATCCACCCTCTTAAGACCCGATGGTGAGGACCGCATCCGCGTTCTGTTCATACACGTCGGAGAGCTGATACCAGCGGAGTACCCCCGTTCGACTCGGGGTCGGGTCATTCGTTTGCAGTATCGTAGCGGCATCATTTTTCTCACATCCCCCGCCGCTGCTACACTGACTTGGCTCGTAGGCGCACTCGGATTCGACGCTGGAGGAGCGTCTTACGTTCAGACTCGCATTGAACATGTATGTATCCCTCCGCAAGTGTCCGTGTTTCTTACATCCGTTTCGCTAATCTCGGGATGTTGGTGAATTTTGCCTTCTTGTCTCTCAAACTGTACCAGGTCCCAATTCCTTCCACACTCCCCGAACACAACTCGCATTCAACTTGGGACCTCAACGACGACGGCACTCTAAAATGGAGTTCGAACGAGAATGCGATCCTCACGGTATGTCCCTCCCTCCCACACAATTCCCGCACTATCTCCTGAGTTCTCTGACGCAAGTAGAGCACGCACTGATTCGGGGTGCTGCCGTTCCTCATCCCCTCTCGTTTTTTCTTCCCAACATGGATCCACAAACTCGTGGCAGTTATTGTTCAGTCGGAGACGCCCGGTGAGGTGCAGATCTGCTGTCGTCGTCCAGGGAGCAAATTATGGTTGGGCAGGAAAATTTCGAATCAGGTGAGAATACGAGGAGGATATACAAGAGATGCACCTGACATTTATTCGAGGACGTAGAAGGAGACTTAATAGCGTTGGCGCGCCGCCCACCGTATCTCTGAAGCCGCACATCCGGAAGGCCCGTTCCATTCGGGAGTGGTCGTCGGTTGAAGGAGTACTAGTTCTCTTTTGTCCTCTTTTGGTGTCTGATCGATCTGATCTCTCAACCCGGATGTTGTTAGGCCGTTGAAGCGTTATGGCCTTCCCCTCTGCGCGTCGTTGAAGATTAACCATGCAGGATATTTCCTACAGATGCATTCCCGCCATGTCAGTGTCAAATATTGATCCACAATATTTATCACGCAGGTGCTACACGTTCACTTTCGATTTCTTGCAGCTAATATTGTACAGATTAGATGGCAAGAGACCTCACAGCGCCGGACGCGTCTGCCAAGCATAATTCCAATCTAATCGGTATACAGGAGCCCGTTCGATCCGGGGTGAGGTCTTGAAAATGGCGCCGAATGTTTTTTTTTGTTCATGGGGTGGTTGCGGCTGCGGAGGTGCGTATGGTGTCATTCGACGGATTAGGACCTCCGGTACGAGCGAACTTTTACTTTCGAGTTTTTTGCCGCTAACACCAACTAATATTGTGCAGATTAGAGGGATACAAGAGACATCACAGCGCCACACGCGTCTGCCAAGCATAATTCTAATTTGTATATCGGTGTACAGGAGCCCGTTCGATCCGGGGTGAGGTCTTCGCTATATCTCGTTGAACTTTTTTTTGTTCATGGGGGGTGGAGGCCGCGGAAGTGCGTATCATATCACGAACCCCCGATACGAACGATGATATGGTGGGCTGGAGACACAAATGTGGTGAGTGTCCTCCACTGCCTTGTGATGAGTTACCGTACGTTTGCGGAGCTGTGCCGAGTGAAGACGGCAGACTTTGCCGGCACGGCTCGCCACCAACTCCGTTATGGCGAAAATCACAATTATTATTCTGAACCAGCTCAGCAACCGTATAATCGCCCACGAAGCGAATAGCGCAGATCTATCGTGTGTATATCCGATTTTGCGGTGCGCAGAGCGACTATTCTCGAACAAGGCATAGTCTAAATGCGGACATGGGAGAGTACAACGCACGTCGTGGCAGTGTCGTGGCCTTGTTTTTGCCGCGTATATATAGAAACCATTTCTATGCTTTGAATTTAGCTGACACAGAAATAGCCACTTCTAGTATTCTCGAACAAGGGAGCCATCTGGATCGAGAATAATGCGAGCCTTGTTCAAGATTCTTAACTTCTCAGTAATGACCACCTCCAGCCCTCGATAATTTGAATTCGCGTTCGGCTTCATTCCAGAATTTGTTTCGCCTCAGCCCTTTTTTCTCCTCTCTTTCTTCTCCTGTCCATCAGCGGCCCGTGCTGCACCGCTTGAAGCCAGACAATCATGTGCCAGCTTGCACCCCTCGGATCAATTGTTTTGCAACGGGGATCAATCCGAGACTGTTCCGACAGACTTGACAGCTATTACGTAGACCCTCTTCTCGCAATATCTCATGCATCCGCGGCTCCGTTCCTCCTCCGCCACTTGGCACTGGGGATACCCACTGGACCTCACCTCGACAACGAATCATCCTCAAACCGCCGGTCCGGGGCTCCAGGATCCCGCAGTTGCTCTTTCACGCGCGCCCATTCGGGGCATATGTTCTGGCACACCGCTCTCCTTCCCCCTCGCTATTCACATAACCACAGCCCGGTATCTGAACGCATGAAACCTCTTCCCCCGCCCACCTCGGCTGCCGGCTTCTTCTACTCCGGCCCTTCTTCTACTCCGAATTCGGATGGCTCCACTGTCTCAGGCACGGAGCCCCACGCAGCCAACGCAGAAGAGAAGGAAGAAGTCAAAGTCAACGAAGAAGAGAGACGCGAACGCGAAAAACGCTGCGCGCCGACGCTCGACATGCCCTGGCTGCGCCCCGGCGCCGAGGATCCCCGTGCGCGGATCGCGTATGGGACGGTGCTGAGGGGTGCGTTTATCCGTGCACGCACCCAAAACACCAAGCGGGATCACCTCGCTCGTGAGCGTCGGGAGGAGGCAGAGCTGGTTGTTGAGGATGAAGGAAGGAGTTTATGGGGAGGCGGTGGGGATATCGAATTCGAATTCGCCGTTCCTACAACGAGGTCGGTGAGGGCGAGGGTGGGGCGCGAGAGAAAGGCACCGGACGACGAAAGAAGGCACCTCGTGCATGGCGGAGAGGTTCCCCTGGAGGAGGAGCCGATGTAGATGCGCGCGGCGCCGGCGGCGACGCCTGTGTGCGAGTGAGTGAGCGAGCGTCGCAAGCGAGAAGAGGGTGCGTATTTTGAGTTGTTACCTTCTTCCTTTTTCCCGCCCTCCCTGTATGCATGCATGAATGCATGAATACATCCTCCCTCCATCCTCCGCCGCGTCATTCCGTTCCTGCGCGATCTTTGTCTCCTCGCTCGCTTCCAATGCCACTATCGTCGCGCGCCTTCTTTCTTTCTCCCGTCAACCGTCCTCTTACTCCACCCCCCCTCAATCTCCCGCCCTCAATCTCCTTCACCCCTTTCTCATCGCTCAGATTCTTTCTCTCTTTCGCCGATTAGTATATCCCGTTGAGTTTTTTTTTGTGGGGCGGTTGCGCCGCAGCTGATGTCATCCTACGGGCGAGCGAACTTTTACTTTCCAGTTTTTTGACGCTAATATCAACTAATATTGTTAAGATCAGATGGAGACAAGAGTCCTCACAGCGCACGACGCGTCTGCCAAGCATAATTCATACATGTCTCGGTGTACAGGAGCCCGTTCGATCCGGGGTGAGGTCTTAAATAAATCTCATTGAGTTTTTTTTGTTCATGGGGCGGCTGCGGACGCGGAGGTGCGTATCATATCATTCGACGGGCTACAAACCCCACTACGAACGAGGAGATGGTTGGCTGGAGACACAAATGTGGTGAGTGTCCTCCACCGCCTTGTTCGGATGAGGGACTGAAGTTCCTGCTGCTTTCCCCCCGAAAGATTCGCGATCCTCGTGGTATGTCCCTTCATCTCACACGATTCCTGCACTATCTCCTGAATTTCTGACGCAAGTACAGCAAGCAGTATAGTGTATCGCCGCACGCAGGGCGTTTCTCGAAAATCCTGCACGCACAAGATAACTCCCCGAGGTCCCCGTTTGATTCGGGGTGCTGCTGTTCCTTGTTCCGTCTCATTTTTTTTCAACTTGGATCTACAAATGCGTGGCAGTTGTTATTTAATTGGAGAGTCCGAAGCGGTATTTTGGAAATCTCTGTTCTAATCGTGCAGGGAGCAGGATGACACTTTGGGCAGGGAAAATTCGAATCAGGTGAGAGACGGGAGGAGGGCTAGGAGAGTTGATAGCGCTGGCGCGCCCACCGTATCTGCCGTTGGATTCGGGGGCGGTCGTGATCCGAGCGCCGCTCCTTTTCCCTCTTTTCGTGTCTAATCTCCGCCCGGCTGTTCTTAGGCCGCTCAGATGTTGGCAACTTCCCCTCTGCACGTCGTTGAAGATTAACCACTTCCTACAGGTGCGTTCCCGCCATGCGAGCCTCCAGTGGATATCTATCCGTCCGGATGATTACACTTTTGCTTTCAATTTCTTGCAGCTAATATTGTGCAGATTAGATGGAGACAAAAGCCCTCACGGCGCCGCACGTATTTGCCAAGCATAATTTATATCTGTCGGTGTACAGGAGCGAGCCCGTTCGATCCGGGATGAGGTCTTTAATACAGTGTCGATCTTTTTTTGTTCATGGGGCGGTGAGGTGCGGCTGATGTTATCCGACGGGCTAGGACCCCCGGTACGAGCGAACTTTCACTTTCGAGTTTTTTTGCCGCTAACATCCACTAATGTTGTAAAGATTACATGGAGACAAGAGACCTCACAGCGCCACACGCGTCTGCCAAGCATAATTCATATATCTGTCGGTGTGTAGAAGCTGTTCGATCCGCGGTGAGGTCTTCAATATGGCGTTGAATGTTTTTTTTTTGTGGAGAGGGGGGAGGAGGTTGCGGCTGCGGAGGTACGTACGGTGTCATCCGCCGGGCTCCACTGCTTGACGAATGTTGTGCCCCTCGGATCAATTATTTGCAACGGGAACTCGGCGTTGACACTCGGCGATCAATCCGAGTCGGTTCCGGCAGCTCCGGCGAGGACTTGACAGCTATTACGTAGGACTTGACAAATCGACCCTCTTTCGACAATCATCCATCCTCAAACCGGCGGCCTGGCCATGGGGCTCCAGGGGCGCTCTTTTTGGAGGCATTTTTCCACTGGCAGGCACCCCGCACTCTTTTCCCTTATCCCGGTACCTGAACGAATGAACCCTGTGCCCCCGCTTGCCTCCGGCGGAGAGCTCAGCGAGGACGGCGTGGCGCCGTGGAACATGTGTGGGGGCACAAGGGTGCGTTTCCTTCTCCCCTTACAAAGCGGTACCGGTATTCAGAATCATAAGGCTTTCGCGTGCGCCCGAGCACCGCTGTCGTTCCAGTCGCCTTCGGGACGCCGGTAGCGGGCTCGCATTTGCCTTCGGGGTACCGCACCGGCACCGCCTCGTCCTCTCTGTCCTCGCTCACCTCTCTCTGCTTTCATCCCCTCCCTCCTTCGACCCCCCCCCTTCTTCCGTCCTCAGCTCCCCTTGCCTCCCTCTTCGTTTACCTCTCATCCCCCTCTCGTCACTCTCCCTCCTCCGCCCTTCCATTCCACGTTCAACGACACTTGAACCCCTCTGTGTACGGGTTCGATTTTCTTGAATAACCTATTTACTGACTCGATCGGCTAGGTCTGGTCTTCTATTGTCGAACAATACCAGGTTTGTTTCGGTTCTTATTGAACGTTCAACGATACTTCTCTACGATGCTCGGCTACCAGTCCCGGAACGCCGAGACTATCGTTGAGGCTGTAAGGCTGGGTGCGTAGACTATGGTCTGATGGTACAACATGCGCCGGCTGCTACATTACCACCAAAATCCCGCTTGGGAGGCCGGGACTATGTTCGGACACACACCGGTATGTCCGCTTTATTTTATCTTCCATCGAACTGATTCATCTGTCGTTGAATAGGTCGCATGCAGGGCAGGTTCGCTTCAACGTCGCGCGAGTGCAGTATTTAATTCATGATGACTTCCACCGACTAACTCTATTTGAACTAGACTATCGTAATTCACCACACAGATGTTTGTCGACTATCTGGGCGCCGAAGAATACTACCAGGCGTATTTCTACTTCTTCTCCGATCTCGTGCTTAAAACGCCTGTTCACGCTGTGGTACTTAGAAGTATGGATTTTTCTCGTCCAAGACGAATTTTGACACCGATAGCCTGAGATACTGGACCGGTTACTGGCGGGCATCCTGCACCCCATCCTTTATCTCGGTAATGGACTCGAGTTCAGGTACATCGATCGCTATTATCCTCGGCTCCCATCCCACAGACATGCCACGTTTCGCTTTTTCGCTGTCTCGGAATACTCGCGACCCGAAATGAAGAGATATTTTTCTGGGGAAAACTTCCGTGTGAGACGAAAGACACGGTGAGGTGTAGGACACACTGATATCCTCGTGCACCTCCTTTGTCTCGTCAACCCTTCCCTCATCTTACTCTGCCCCTCTCAATGTCCCGCCTTTCACTCTCCTTCATCCCTTTCTCATTGCTTGATTCTTTCTCTCTTTCCCCGCCTTCCGGTTTGCTCCACAATCCCCGCGTTCCTTATCGCTCCACTCCACTCCCTCCGCTCGCGCACTCGCACCCCATGCGGTAATCCCTCTCCCTTCTTATCTCGAAATCCGACCCCGAACGAGTCCATTCTGCCAGATACCAGTCTGAATTCTGCGGACGCTCCTCGATAATCATCATACCAGATCTGCGATGCGTTCCACCCTTATCCACTCTTCTTACCCTGACGGTACTTGTAATTGGACTCGAGGACGCTGTTATGCAATTGGAATTGAGTTGACTTCCCGATGCGCGCTGGCGAGCGACTCCCATATCTCAACCACTTGCCGAGCCTAGCGCAGCACTCGCGTTCAATTCGCCCCGGGATTTTATCCACGCTCTGTTCGTAAGCTGATACCAGCGGAACACCCCCGTTCGACTCATCCGCGGTTCCATGTGATATCCTTTTTCTTAAATCCCTCGCTGGTGCCACGGAGTGTGTCTGGTTCCCGCTGTCTACTGTGTATTCCTCGGAGAGGTCCACGCTTCTTACATCTCTTTCCGGAACTTCATTATTTATCTGAATTCTTTCCTTCATGTCTCTCAAACTGTACTTACCAGGTCGCAATACCTTCCACTCTCCCCGAACGCGACTCGCATTCAACTTAGGACTTCAATCACGCCGATACCTTTAACGAGATCGCGATCCTCGTGGCATATCTCTCATTTCACACGATTCCTGCAGTATCTCATGAATTTCCGATGCGAATACACCACTCAGTATGATGTATCGCCGCACGCAGGTTTTTCTAAGCCCAAGATCACTCCCCGTTCGATTCGGGGTGCTGCTGTTCCTTGTTCCGTCTCATTTTTTTCAACTTGGATCCACAGACGACTCCTGGCAGTCGTTGTTCCGTCAGAAACTGTCGGTAAGGTGCAGTTTTTGGAATCTGTTTCCATCGAATCGGAAAGCCCGTTCGATTAGGGGGATGTCGCTAGTGGAGTACCGTCTCTGTTTTTCTGTGTCCTTTCGTGACTGATCTCACTCAGCCCGGCTGTTGTTAGAGCGTCCAGGCGTTAGGACCTTGGATTCTCTCCCCTCCGCACGTCGTTGGGTATTTCCTACAGGTGCATCCCGCCACGCGAGCCTCCAGTGAATATTGAATCCGCCCGGAATATTACACTTTACTTTCGATTTCTTGCAGCTAATATTGTAAAGATTAGATGGATACAAGAGACCTCACAGCGCCGGACGCGCCTGCCAAGTATAAGTTATATCTGTCGGTGTACAGAAGCCGTTCGATCCGGGGTAAGGTCTTAAATAAACCTCATTGAGTTTTTTTTTGTTCATGGGGCGGTTGTGGCCGCGGAGGTGCGGCTGATGACATTCGACAGGCTACGAACCCCCGATTCGGATAAGTACGAGGAGATGGTGGGCTGGAGACAAAAACGCGGTGAGTGTCCTCCACCGCCTTGTGATGAGGGACTGAAGTTCCTGCTGCTTTCCCCCCAAAAGATTTACCCCACACCCTGAGTCTCAGTTACTGCGTCCGGCAGGCAGAATGGGCCCCGCCGAGTTACCGCACGTTTCCGGAGCCGTGCCGAGTGACGGCGGCAGACTTTGCCGGCACGGCTCGTCACCAACTCCGTTATGCCGAAAACACAATTATTATTCTGAGCTAGCTCGGTAACCCTATAATCGCCTAGCGCAGACGTATCGTGAGTATATACGATTTATCGGGGCAAAGAGCCACTATTCTCGAACAAGGCAATGGTCCAGATGCGGACATGGGAGAGTACAACGCACGTCGTGGCCTTGTTTTTGCCGCGTATATATAGAAACCATTTCTATGCTTTGAATTTAACTGACACAGAAATAACCACTTCTAGTATTCTCGAACAAGGGAGCCAAACGGATCGAGAACAATGCGAGCCTTGTTCAGGTGCGTATATATAAACTAACGTTTCTTGTTCTAATTTCCAACTCAGCAATAACAACTTCCAGCTCCTCCATAGCATGAATTCGCGTTCGGCATCCTTCCAGAATTTGTTTCGCTTCAGCCCTTTGTCTTTTCTTTATCGTCTCCAGATGATCTCGCCCTTTCCTATTCTTCAGCGGCTCCAGCTCATTATTCAAGGTCCTGCGGCAACTTGGCCAGCGCCCGACTAACGCGCTGGTTGATACAACGCTATATTTAATTTCAACAAAGCAGACCCATTTTGGGACTCCCTTTATGACAGCATGAGCTTGGGCGGAACCACAGCCTTTCCTGTTCAAATACATACAAGGTACTCCTCGGGAACGTTCGGCGATCATTCTCACCACAACTGCGCTTCCCTTTTCGGCTTGTCCCTTGTCCCTTGTCCCGACTCCGTATAAACGCTCTCAGTGGAGGATGCCAGCGGCCACCGTACCCCCTTTCCCGTTACATCGACTCCCTCAAAACTCCTATTATTCGACATTCGTGTCCGTTCCCCCCCTCTATGCGACTGAGACTTGTCGCCACGCTCTTTTTTGCCTTCGGTGCGTGCTTCCCAGTTCAGGATCTCGCCGGATATTTGAAGAAATACCAGCGGCTGGTATGCTCGCGATGGCTGCCCCGATCCCCTCAAGATCCTCCCGGGAGGTTGAATCCCAACAGGTGCAACTGGTTTCCACGTTATCTACCGGGAGTTGACTTGAACCACGGCCACCGCAGGCTACTGATGTTGAAGGCCGCGCCTGTCGCATGTATGCCTGTATATAATTCAACTCTGAGATTGGTGCGTCCCTTGGTTTATCCAGCAGAGCCAGCGTTAATGGATTGCCGTCGGTTTAGCACACACATCATTACCACTCCGGCTACTCGTCGCCTGTAAATATGCGCCCATCATCTTCCATGCACCATGTATTGTTACGTGTCGCAATAGCTGGAAGTTGATTTCTATCCCCTGAAAGAAAATGCGCCTCCTCGAACAATGCCGTATGCCCGCTCATGACCAGGATTGCTCTGATTGTCGTCATTTTGCAATGATTTTTATACTCGCATGGTCCAAATCTCTGAACAAAGAGTTCACTCAAGACAAATATGTGGTGCTGTACGGGATGTTATATCTGGAAGGGATTCACCTCAAAATCCGACAAAGATCCATTCGGAACATTCGAGGTTCATGAATATCGGTACAGTATGACCATCGTACCCACGGACCTCGGACTACTGCGCGAATTATTGTAAATTACACCGCGTAGCAATTATAGAAATACGGGTCATTTTCTACGCAAGTAAGGCCGGCAGCGCAGCATGTTGCTCCTGTGAATCCTATTCCGTTGCATTGTCCGTACTCCGGTACGCACTACGTTGCGCACAATTCAGTTGAAATGCAAACGGAATCAGAGAAAGTAAAAGAAACTCACGGGCCAGACCTTTGCATCGAGGGATCCGCTACCAGAGAAAGCCTCCGCCGCAATGATCTGGTAGCTGAATTCACCCAGGGGCATCCCAAGGGCCGCCCATTCGTTGACGTGGTTCGCAATGCTGAGGTAGCCGCTGTTGCGCGGAGTTTGGCGAACGCTCCAGTATTGGCTGAAGGTGGCGGTCGTGCCTAAGAGGATCGATGTCTCGTTGACTCGCGTAGCCTCGTAGATGTTGTACACCGATCCGTCGGACGTGACGTTCCCCTTCAACACGAGGTGGTCAAACTGATCGGAACTGCTGAAGTCTTCGACGATGCGGTACTCGACGAGTGGGTCAGTCGTCCACCCGTAGAGGGAGAGGCGACTGTCTCCCTCGGTTTGTGAATAATCAGTCCAGAACTGGAGCTCCCTGCATGCGTATAGATTTACCGAGCAGTCGGCATAGGAATGAGCGGGTCCTACGAAGAAGATCCAGCCTGCATGCCCTTGCCGCCAACAAACCCGGTCGTTTCGCTCCACTGTATGCTGTATATCCCGGCATAGTACCACCCATAGTTAGACAAGGTGATGTTGGTGCCGTCCTCGGCCAAGAAAGTGTAGTAGAAGCCACTAGAGTCGACGCCGGTGACGTTGAGCGTTTGCGATTGGACTCCGGAGAAGGCCGCACCAAGGAGGAGGAAGAAAAGGCTAAGAACCATCGCGTCGACAACTCTCTTGATTTCCGGGAACCTGTCCATTCTATATTGATCCGGAAGTTCTTTGGGGCAAACCTCGGTTCACTTGCGCTCACTTGGCATCATTTTTGGTGAGATGTAAGCGCAACTGAGCTCATGCCTCTCGTTCTGAATTCATTTTGACAGAGGAACAAAGAAGCGACGGCAGGTCTTCGGGAAATCCGGCGTGGGCTTGGCTGGGGTAGGCCCGGACGGCCAATAAAAGTTTCGAGTGGGTACCAGCGAATCCGTGAATTCTTTGAAAAAATTGAGTTACACGTGCGATGGCGAGGGAAACCGACAATTAGAAGCTCAACTTAAAAGTAATCTTGGAAGTGGGACTCCGGAGGCGGATTGAAAGGTTCTTGAGGCCGAGGAATACGTGTCAGTGCACGTGCGGGTCACGGACTAGTGTCACGGATCGGGCCGACGCGCCGTGACAAGGTGCTTGCGTCCCGCCACCATGATCCCCACACAGCAGCAGGGGTATCCTATCTCGGGGCCGCCTATGGCTGGATATACCAACCTCCAGTCCAACTTCAATACTGTCCAAGGCTTCCCCAGCAATCAACACTTCCTTCCGCAAACGACAAGCCAGGAACACTCTCTTCATCAAGGAGCTGACCCAAATTCGCCCGAGGTTTTCAAGCAAAATTTGCAGCTAATCCAGCAAACCCTCCTTCGGCTGCAGGAGGTATCGAAACGCGCCCTCGACGGGATGTAAGCGCCGGTTTTATTCGCCTCTCGATGCCGTTTCTACTTGGTACATTTGCAGTCAAAATGCCTACCGTACTGGACGTACCCCAACACAGACGGAAGGTATTTCTCTCGTCACACTCAGAATACCCCGTTGATCATGGAATAATCCTCATTCAGCGGATCTCGCGACGTTGAAACAGACGCTTCAAATGGTGTCTGATCTGATGCGCCATAGCGGCGTCGGGGGCCTGCCCCTCCTGCCCATTCCCGATGGTAACCCGCTCAAGCAACTTCCCACAGAGGACCAAATGATTGAGGAAACGACCCGTGCGGTAAAAGCACTGTACGAGCAGCTGAAACGGGGCCAGGATAGTGCTGCTGTAGTCGCCAATTTGCTCACTCCGGCCCATAAATGTACGGCCCAATTTCGTTTCACTCCTTACGGCCTCCCTGACGATCCTATTTGTTAGAAACTTAAAGCGATGCAATATTTTGAGCATCTAATCGATTAAATCACCACATTCTCCATGAGTCTGGACCTCCGCGGCTGCATTTTCTCCTGCCAACTCCTGTCTTTCGTTAACACGCGGGGGTCCAGATATGGCTATGGTCAACTCGATCTCCCGGAGTTCGAATGTTTCGCTGTTATCACACGAATTGATATTCATGACGCAGTGTCGAATGGGAAAAGTGTTCACTCCAGAGACTTTTACCACGCTCTCGCTTGAATATGCGGGTGATGGAGGTTACACTTGTCGATAAGTTTGCACACTCAGAGACAAGATAAAAAGTAAGTTGCAGCAATAACAGTACAAGTTCTTAATCTAATCAGCTGCGGTAAACATTATTCGTACGGCTCCATCTTTTCGACTTCGGGCGACACCATCGGAGCAATCTCAAGAAAAAGTTTGCGTCGCTGCATTCTTTGGTGAACGTAAGTAAACGGATACGGCGAAGAAGCTCACCTCATATGCTGAAGAACCTGCCAAAATTGATCTCGAACTTTGTCTCAAAGACCGAAATCCCAGTGCGCTTGCCAATGGTGACTCCGGTGCCCGATACTCATACATCGATGGACTCATCGCGGAAGCCGATACCAGCCGCGACACCGAGATTGAGTGCGGCAAGAATCAAGCTAGCAGTGGACAGTCAGTGTAAGACTTGCAGAAGACGATGAATACATTACGAGTGGATGGGGGGAGCGGAAACGACTAGGGAAAGATACGTAGTAAGGTGTGGATATGCGAGCGAACGTGTCGAGCGAGGCGGAGTTCTGAATACGCCGCAGACTCCATCGTCCTTTTATACCTGATCTCCCCAGAATTCGGCCACATTGAGGTCCCGGCGAGAGAACGATGCAGGGTTGTTTTATTAAGTTCCCACTGAAACCGGACTAGAGCCGGTGTCGATGATTGGAATCCAGGCGCACGGGCTTGATTTGAAGCATTAATTGGAGCGGCAAGAAAAAATTCCGGGAGTGCATAACCTTCCTTTGGCCAGGGTAGATTGCGCGTATGCCCGGAGGTTCTTGACTTCTCATACATAAGTGAATTCGGAAGCGGTATTTCCTGAAGTTGAGGAGATACAGGCGAGAAGCACCTGGTACAGTAACAGGAATAAGAATTTTTTCTTCCCTATTGACGCAGGCCCCGACGCTCTTCATGATCGGGCGTCCTTTCCATACAATCTATCATTCGAGTTGATTCGGGACCACCCCTGTGTCTCGCTCTACGGGAGGCAGGAGGCTGTCAGGCCGACCAGCGCCCATCCACCCAATGTGTCCAGGCACTTCCCAAGATCTGGGGTCGGGAGTGGGCCTTGAGTGGGTAATTCGGCGGGCTGACCGAGCACCGTACTGGTTTTACAATCCATTTTCCAGTCTCTGCCATTCAAATCCATCTCCCTCGTCCCATCCTATTTCCGTTCCCAGCCTTTTCTTGCGCTTATTGTACCACTGATCTTATATTTTCCCTGTCCTCTTTCGCTTTTTGTGTGATATTTCTACAAATCGCCGAATCAGGCTACTTCATCCCCTAGACTGCGGGCGCAGTATCCAGTTGTGCAGACTGAGAACCCGATTCTCGACATATGTCGCTCCCCTGTGGAATTTGCGCATTTTCCGGATGGCGAACCCTGAGCCTGAACTCATTTCAGCTGTGTTCCCCTCGCTGCTCATTTTTCGAAAGGATCCCGAAATCAAATGGCTGCGACAAGGTGACTCAGTTGCGATCCGGCGCAGTGGTAAATTTCCACCCCGACCGCGTCATAATGTCACCAAAGGTGCGCTCCACTCCTTCAAGTATCTATGTAGAGACTGCGCTCAGTGGTAGACCCTGTCGGAGTTACAGGACGGAGTTGTGCCGAGGCACACCGGCATAGTCCGCCGCCATCACTCGGCACAGCTCCGCCTCTGAACGCGATCCGCCGGAGCATGGCCCCAATGATCCGTCGGTTTCCACTTTGATAGTACTTTGATCCGCATCAGCCGCGTTGTCCCTGTTGTCGTTGTACAGCGCCTGACGTAATTCTATTCACCCCTACATCTACCACAGCTAGTCTTCCTCGTGCGATCAAGAGCTGCTTTCACTTTCTAGGCGACCTTTTCAAACATAAAGAACATCAACATTCCAAGTCGAGACTGGTTCTGACTGGCTCAATTCACCCTTTTTTCAACGAGCTCTAGAGTTCACTATGCTATTCATCTCGCTCTTGACCCTTTTCCTCGTGTCGGCGAACGGTCTCCCTCATCTGCAAATCGGTTTCTGATGGATAGATGCCACGGCACGTGTTAGTGACGCCGGCCTCTGTGTAGACGCCGTTAGAGCCCACATCTAATATAGAGCCACGTAGAGTCGCATCATCTACCGTTGTCACCTTCCTCCACCTAGAATCTGTATTCTACCCCATCCTATGGGGCCCTGCTTGTCACGTATGCGCCATCGGCTCTGTGAGAATTTCCACAAGTCCACGTTGGTTTCAGTTTGCCTCATTCTCCATTCCTACGACTGGCTTTCGACTCATCCGCTTTACAGCTATCTGAATGGACTCCATCGCGGCGTCACATTCACAAAACCAAGCCGCTCTAGACTCTCTTGATATGGACACTGAGCTCGACGTAGTCGCGACTTCTCAGCCATTCGAAGACGGCGAGGAGGACTTGCATTGGCAGAGCCATCCAGGGCCCCAGGTGCGTGTCGTCCCACCTGTGACCTATTCCTTGTAACACGGAGCTCTAGTGTTCGCCGATGCTTGAACCAAGCTTGTGGGAAGGCACCGAGTCGGGCTCAGAGGTTCCCGAACCAAATTATGTGCGCCGAGCTCGCCTCGTTCGACGTTGCCCACCCTTAGTACGTTAAACGGAACAGTGCCGCCATCCTTAACTGAACTCAAAACACAGAAATCGAGCCCCACAAAGCCGTCATACCACGGCTCTGCTGGGCGTTCTCGCGCTCGTAATCTGGTACGGCGTTGTAGCAGCGGCCCAAGTGAATCTGTGAGTAACTAATTACATAGTCTGAATATCCCTTATTCACGACCATCAACAGTTCCTTAGGGCTAGGCGGTTGTATTGGAAGCGGCAGGAGGCGCGGACCAAGGCGCACCGGATCGTGAAACAAATCCAAGCACTCGCAACGACTACTGCACAACTGCGGCGTAAGCATCGCCAGTTGTGTGCATTTCTCTCGGGCACCGTAGAGATGTAATGAATTAGCATATTTAGTAGTTCCAGTATCTTGTTTGTAATGGATAATGCACAGCACCGAGAAGCATTTATAGAAGAAACCCGAATATTTATTTGGGCAAACAGTTATGATATCCGAGTTTATACATACAGAATGCATGTCCATCCGAGTGAGAATTGAGTAGAAAAGCCTTATCCTGGCCCCATTTTTGAGGAATGAGCATCGCATTCCGAACTATCCGGTCAGCGGTGATGATTTCCGCGTACGGTTTTTGTTGACGTGTGGACCTAGATATGTGGTAGTAACCGTCAACGGGATCTGGGCTTCGGAGGGGGGTGAACCATTCAATATATGCCAAGGGAGATTGTGATTTGATGGGATAGTGCGAGGGAAGTTTGAAGATGACCTTGACCTGCGCGACGCGGAGACCTGGAAAAGAGTCAGTTTCCGCCAGCGTTTCGATTTGATGGATGGATACCTTCGAGAGGAGTCCCTGCTATGGAGGAATTCAACTCTGCTGTTCGCACAAGGGCGTAATCGAGGAACGGCGGCTCGGCCTTCTTTCGGTTGGTGATAGACGCGGGAACGGGGGCAGTTGCACGGACCAGGTTCCTCGAATGACGTGAACCGACCTCCGGAATGGTTGGAAGTTTGAAGCTAACACGCTTCCAGGTGCCGAACACGTCGAAATGTCGAGGTATAAAATTAGATCCGGATGCGGCAAGGAACTGAGAGAGTGCAGGTAGAAACATAGATGCAGAGTGTCCATTGGAGGAAATTATATGGGTGGCAGCGACTGCGCGAGTTGCGGGGGGTGGGACTTTAGCAATGGAATAAGAACGAGACATAATTAAGGAGTCCGCGTCGTCAACGGCTATTTGTGCTGGTGGAATTGAAGTTGATGGTGCGATACTGGTGGGTAACATGGATGGAGGAGGAGGAGGAGGAGGCTGTGCCCATTCGAGATAGTGACTGAATCGGGCAACAGCTTCTTGGCGGCTGAGCCACATCGTCATCTGGTTGAGGTAGTCCTTGCGATTGCTCGCGCGATACGCATTCTTGGCGTAGTCTATATGGAGACGCTCCGGGGACTCGGTGTTGAACCCATCCGCGGTCCCGAACAGACGAATCAGCGATTCGTAGTGGTCCAGCGAGTGAACTTTGGGGATATTGAAATTTTCTTTGCGTCCTTTGAGGTCTATGAATATTTGTTTGTGGATATGGAAAGTGTCGAGAGCGTGACGTAGACCGAGTAGGGTTTTTGAAGTATGGGACTGTAGTGACGAAAAATACGCGAAGTCTATGAGGCCGCGAACTGCTTTGACCATCTGTGGAGTGGCGCCGGCTGCGATGAGGCCAAGGAAGACCTTCTCCATCTCCTTGTGCTCTGTCCCAGTCCACTGCGATACCATGGATATGCCGTTTTTGAAATGCCGCACGCCTGGATGATGCGGCATCGCTTTGAACCGCTCGTCAACCACGAGTTTCCCGATTATTTCAGTACACCACTTGACGAGATGGTCTTTGAATACACCCTTGTGGAGCTGATGTAACAAGTCTGGCGTGAAAGCCTGGAAGATGTCGGAGTGGGGAAGGTTGGCCCAAAACGGGGGATATACAGCGCGCATGCCGTCGTCTTCAAAGACGGTGTCTTTCGATCCGCCTTGTTCCCGCTGCATGAAGAACAGAGTGTCCCGCACGTCGCGAAGTGGGTGATCCTGATGGTCTCCACGCTCATCCGGTGACACAGTGCATATCGGGCAGCGGTTTTCTTTGCAGCACGACACAAGACATTGTTCCGGATAATCCGCGACGTACGCCGCGAATATTGGCCAGACGTTTCGCACGAGACTGTCGGCACACACCATGTCCTTCCCGGAAGTCCCCGCCTCAATCAACGATTGCATGATGACGGCCATGCATTTATGAAAGAGTCGATACTTGGCCAATGACCGAGTATTCTTGTCGAAGCAGTCAAATTTAGGTATCGGCAAGTAACCGATGAGGACGGTCGCATGTGCAGATACCTGACGCCGAGTTTCTTTCCCAATATTGCCAATAGTTAGGTAGACGGGCCAGGCAGAGTTATCGCCTCGAAAATTCGATAACATTGTCTTGTCGGAGGACAGAATGAGGGGCGCCACTGTCGAACCCGGAGGAAGGCGCTTCTGATCAAAATGGTAAGCATCTTTCCGCTTTACAGCCGAGACGCCGAACACTTACTTGTATCTCCCACCACCAACTCGCAGTCCACATCTCGTTGATCACCTCCACCTCCCTCTGCGGGTCCTCGTATACTTTCTCTGGTGCGTATCGCATCGCATCCTTGAACGCGGGATTCCCGATCAACTCGGCAACACATTCCACCGGATCTCGCCACCACAAGTCCTGCCGCTCGCTCCTCATTGTGTTCCCCGTTGGATCCTTGTCGAGATCGGGTAAATCTCCCTTGGTGTCGAGAGTTTTACAGTGCCACTTAACACCTCCGGGGAGGCTATCAATTTTCTCGAAGAAATCTTTCTTGCGCGTGTATGATGGAGTCGCGCGTTCACTTATCTACGGAAAAGAGTGAGTCCAATTTGTGCAGAGGAAACCTGAGGTGAACGTACTATAGACAAATTCAGAAACTCTTCTGTGGCTGTATGTCCGACATGCTTTATGAGCCATTTTGCCAACTGCCATTCGTCGTCATCGAGGAACGGCCCCAGGACCATCCCTCCCTTCAATATCTCTTCATCACGGATAATCTCGAACGCAGTTTTGGCGGTGCCATATGTTGCACCCGCGTAAAGGTCCTCCTCTGGCCCCTCCCGCCACTGTTTCCGCTCTCCTGCGGGACTATCATCCGCGGTCGGCATGATGGCATCTTGGTCCGGGACCTGGGGAGGAGACTCCATGTCCGCGACCCCACCAGAGTCCTCCGAGTCGTGCGGAATGTTGAGCTCGCTCTCGAAAGGGATTTCATCCAGGACACTTGCGCGGTCTTGAGCGGTAGGCAGCACCCGTCGACGTCGACTCCGAATCGTTAGATTTTTCGAGCGGAGTTCCCAATTCGGCCTCGATTTTCTTTTTGCAGGCCGGGGATTGTTTCTGGTGGCTCCGTACCGCGCCACTCGAGACAAAGTCGCGTCGATTGCAATATCCGCAGGTAGGCATTGGGGAATCGTGATGGAGGAAAGAATTCGAAAGATGGTTGGCTACGCGATCCGTGCTGCATCACGTTGGGCTGTTTCAGGTTTTTTTTTTTCAAAGTCCGCACCACCTGCTTCGTCCCCTCATGTCCTCTGCACGCAATACCGCTTTCGCCGCGAGCGACTTCGCACAGAACCAGCCTCAGCAGGTGGGGAGGACCCATCGAGTCAGTGCTCAGACAGAGGCGTACACCCGGCATCGTATGTGCTCTGTTCTGAGATGCGCTCAGATCTGCCTCTTCTGACCATATCCCTAGGTGCTCAGCTCGAAAAAAATGCCCAGTCCGGTGCCCAGCGAACGGAAACACGGCGCAGGAACCAAGCAGCGCGTCCTGATGTTGCTTCCCTTCCACCGACCACCCCGTCTCATCCAAATTTGCCAACTACACCTACCGTGGCAACAATCGTGCAGCCGCAATCCGCTACACCTGCGACAGCGGTACAGCCGCAATCTACCCCACGGAGCCACCTTCAGCAACACGCTCCTGGCATGTCACGGCCGGTCCTCCATCCAATCCAGCAACTAGGACAGTCGACGCCGTGTGAGTCATTCCAGTCTCAGAACATAAATTTACTTCTAACTGGTGTCTACAGCTCCTGTTCTCCCAGTTCGTGGTTTTACGACATCCACACCGTTGCTTCTTCCATTACAGCGCCTGCAAAACGATTTCCAGCCCCGATATGCTGATTTTCAAGGCAGAGCACGCCCGACCGTTACTGAGCCCGGCCGTGGCCTCGTGTCAGCAATGGACCCTGCGGTGCTCGATAACATGCTGTCAATGCTTGAAGCATCCGGTAAGCAACTCGACTTACACTGATTCACAATTGATATCATCTAAGGCTACACTATACCACCCATGGAGAGAACCCCCGAGCTCACCCTCGACCCCGCCCTTCTTCGTCATGACAATGATGGAAGCCGCTTGGATAGCAGCGGGTACGATGGTACTCGAGATGACGATGGTCGTGACGCCCTCATCGGTCGTGGTGACGTCTTCGTAGCTGTTCTCTCTCTTTGGTACTAATGTGATCTGCAGATGCTTGGAATAGCAGCGACTATCAAGGTCCCAGCCAGGACGACCCTGGTCCCGAACAAGATGAGGGCCCTCAATCCGACGACGGTGGACATCACAATGCACAGAGTTTGCTGGAGGTAAATGCGTACAACAAGTATAACTGTTGCTAATCCCCTTTAGGTCCGGATGCACGACGTCCCAGTACACCAAAGGCGCCCGCGCCGTCCTCGGGAAGCGGTACACATGTTTATCTAACTGTTGATCTAGTCAAACTGAGGTCGCCAGGTGCCATCCGCCGATACGTCTGATCTCGATGAGGAAGAACAGCGCCCTAAGCAGCGGCGTCGCCGGGAATCGTCGACCACTGGCCCGACCAAGGAAAAGAAGCGCGCAGGCCGCACCCAGCCCTCCCGAAGTATCAGCGCAGTCCCTGCAGCCCGCCAGCCCATCGTCAAAGCCGCTTACACGCGGATTCAAGAGCGCATCATCGTGGATTCAGCCTTTCCGGTCGATAGCCCTTCTGGGAGGCCGGGCGAGGACGACGACGAGTTCGGGAACATGGTCATCTACTCTTTTGAGGACGCGAATGATGGCTTGGAACTTCCAGATGCCGGCAGACCCACGAGTGCGGAAAAGAATCTGGTGAGTTATTTTACGAGCTTGGTCTCTGTGACTCATCCGGTACGTATGCCCTAGATTCGCGCGCGTGCTCCGACGGCGCGGCTCTCCTTCAAGGACGCTGCAAAGGTTCTGGCGCCTGCTGCATATGGATTTGTCGACCTTCAGACCCTCTCCGATCCTACCTCCGATAAAATCGCCGACGCCATCCAGGCCAACCGGGACATCTACGAAAAGATTGAGCAGACTTGGTTTTACATGGTAAGTCCGAGCCCTCAATTGTATTGATGTTCTGTTGACCTGACACTTCTTAGAACCCTTTCGACGCCAACGTTCCGGATTCAATGTACCGCCACCCCATCCTTCAAGGTACATTTAACATCGCTTGCTTTGGTGAGCATTCCAGGCGCCGCGGACATTACTTTTCGGATATGGAAGGGATCCCGTTGGTCACTTTAGCGCTCATCGTGGCCGCAGTGAGTGCCTCCGTTCTTTTCTGCTCCTCTCACTGATTTAAGTCTCCAGGTGAAGTGCGCAATAGACGAATGGAAGACGGGTCGACGCGTGGACAAATCTTTTGATTATGATCCATACGCGCAGACCTACAACGACGCACTCAAGCATCTTACCGGATGGGTTTCCTTCTCGGCGACGCAGCCTGTCAATGTCATCTCTCCCCTCTTAAAGGAGATGCTCCGGGTCGCGCGGTAAGTCTTTCTTCATGACATGCTTCCCTAAATCTGATTCCTGGCAGCGATACGGCGACGAGTGCACCGGCGATCGAGGCCACGGTGGAGCCGTCTTCTATCTTTTCCTTCGCCGCGTACGCGGCAAACCAGCCCCAGGCCCTGGTTGTCACTCCCACCACTGAGGCCTCAGCCGTCACCGCTGATGCCCCGGCTCCTTGATACAAATTTCTGTATTATATACCATTAATTCTATTGTTTTCCCTGGATTTATTCACGGGTACTGGCATCCTAATATAGCTCAAGGAAGCCGTAGGGCGACGACATCCATCAGAACCACGGGTGCTGTGTAGAACACGTGCTCTAAATGGCTCTAAATGGCTCTAACGCTCTACCGCTCTAACGCTGTATTGCCCTATGGGCCTCTATATATAGGGTACCTTGCTGCACGTCTATTGCTCTACTACGTGCTATATGGACCTCGTTAGCAAGGGCTTTTTTGCAGATGAGGCTTACAGACGAGCTCAAGACGCTAGCACGCTTGCCACGGGCCCGTCACCTTCGCAACCCCCTGGGAACGCGACAGCCGGATGCAGCCAGGTTTCGAGCTGGCAGTTCGACGACACCGACCACGCAAATATCACGATGGGCGACCGCTCCTTCCTCATCCACATCCCAGCCGACTATAACCCCACCACTCCACATGCACTGGTAGTGTCGTTCCACGGATTCAAGGCCAACGACAAGAAGCAGGAGTTGATAACGGGTTTCTCGGAGAAGGGTTTGACTTTGAATGGCAGAGTGGGTCGCGTCGCGTGTTATCAATTACCAGGTGCTAACGAATCTGCTGTAGGGCCTCGTTGCGGTCTATCCTAACGGCCAGTTTGGTCCAGGAAAGAACGGGAATGAGACTATCCGCGCGTGGCAGGGTGCTCCCTACTCCCCGGTACGCACTTTTCTACTTACCTATCACTCGAAGCTAACTCAACATGCAGCCCGGTGTCGACGACGTAAGTGCTGCGTCTCCTCTGCTCTCTAGCCTCACAAACACTCCCTAGATCGCATTCACGCAACAAATGCTCCAACAACTGTCCCAAAACCTATGCCTCGACTCGAACCGGTTCTACGCCTCCGGGAAGAGCAACGGGGGCGGATTCACCAACCTCCTCGCCTGCACGCCCGTCACAGCAAGCCTCTTCTCCGCCTTTGCCCCCGTCTCGGCAGCCCTCTACGCCGGCGCGAACCCGCAGAACTGCACCCCAGACCGCCCCATCCCGATCATCAACTTCCACGGGCTCGCGGACAAGATCATCCCGTTCGACGGGCAGGCGGAAGACCGGGAGAACAGGACCGAGTGTGCGTTCCGCTTACTTCCTTTTTCTAGCATAGCATGTGTTCGAATGCTGAGACCTGAGCCACCTCGCTTAGATGCGACGCCGAACATAGACCAATACCGTGCCGCGTGGGCGGACCGAAACGGCTGCGGGTCGATCCTACACACGGGGCCCGCGGCGAAGATACTCGGCTTCGACGCGGTAGTCTCGCACCCGCATGCCGAGACGACGCTCACGCAGTCGGACTGTTCCGCGATCACAAACAGGGCGGTCGTCAGCGGCTTCACCGTGGCCCAACTTGGCCACTCGTGGCCCAGCACCTTGGGGCTCGATGGCGGCGTCACGGATTTCAACGCGACGACCGCGAATATAGTGCCGTTTTTTGAGACGCATCCGATGGATTAGTGGCAGCTGTTGTGCACATTATTAATTTTATTACTACAAATACCTAACGCCCATTAGAATTAGATGTATAGATCGACGATTTGCATGTCAAACGAATTTAGGATCTGAACTCGTGTTCCCGTGTGAGGCCTTTTCCTCCGCCGCAGAAGACTAGAACCATAATGCGAACTGAGACTCAAGTAGTGGGTTTGGCCTCGTCGTATACATCTAACGAGTTTGTGGATCAAGTCAATAAATGGCTATCACTAGTTCGAACAATTGAAAGATAGAGTAGTCTTTCCACCACCTATAACGCCGGAGTCGCAACAAGATGGCTCAACTGCGACCCTGGGCAGTGGTGGACTTCAACTAATTTCCACCCCGACCGCGCTAAAATATCCCAGAAGCCTTCGAGGGTGCGTTCAACCCCGCCAAGCAAGACATGCATCTAAGGAGTGTTGATTCGTATGTCAAAGAAATGGATTCAAGCACTTACAGTTAAATCGTACAAATACAAGTCGGCCGCCGCGGCACCCCAGTTAGGGAGCAAAGGGAATTCTGCAGTCGGACGGGATGCTCCTGGGATGTCTTTGGTTTTCGACGCCGCGAGATCATCAGCCGCTGCGAAGGGAACAACTTTTTCTACTATAACTAGTCTGGTGGTGGGGAGAGCGGCTGCGCGGAGATGATTCAGGATGAATGAAACCTGTTCATCCGGCCAGTCGTGGAGAATGTATCTCAAGAGGAAAACATCGGCGTCCTTCACTGGTTGCGGAGTGAAGAAATCGTGCACTGGCGATATGCTCAGCCCTCCCGACTCGACTCATCAAAGCCCTAGTGAGAAGGACGGACCTTGGAAATCAACCATCTGTTTATCGACGTGCTGAGGGAAATTTTCCGTCCAGTACTGCGAGGCGGTTACATAAAATGGCAGTGTACAAAGGAAACTTTCAGCATTACCGCTTTCGATAACTTGATAGGCGAACCGAGGTCCTGAGTAACGACGCGCAGGTGAGGATACCTCTTCGCAATCGTCAGGGATAAGTGTCCAATTCCTCCACCGACATCGACGATGATTGCGCCCTACGGCAGCACGCCCCAATCGAAACCTAGCAACTCCGTATCATAGCTCGTATCCGAGTCTACGATGGAAAAAAATCGCCGCACCTTCGAAGATTAAGTTCGGCCGCTCTATCGTGGCGGTGCCTTGCATTGCGATCGCAAATCGGCTGACACTGTAAGTATTTTCAGGGAGCTGAAACCAGGCGAAAAACGATTGGTCTGTCCCATAAGCGATATTGAACGGAAGCCTCCCGCTGGGATTCAACAGGGAATCTGAGAGGTGCGCCCCGCTCTTGCCTGCCATATCAGCTCTAGCGGACACATAAAATCAACATCTCTGCGCCGGGCAGATGGACTGCGTACCTTTGCTCTACCATGGCTGCAACTCCGGAGGTTCCGGTATGTCTATCTGCACGGCTTTGCACCTTTCAGTCGCTTTTCAGGCAATTTTGAATCGGGTTTACTTTGAATGGAGGAAGCTAGATGGTTTGCGTTTGTCAAGGGTTGAAGATATCCTGTTGTTGGCAAAGACACCCGGTGATACCTCTCGGAAGACGTGATGTGTTGCAAGGAGCCGGAGAATTCTTGCTACAAACGAATTGATTTCATCGAAAATAACACAAGAGGCTGAACAGTGAACACATACCCATCAAACCGGGATCTACTCCGTGGGGTGCCGCTATGGCATCTGCATCCGCGCCCTGGACACGTGTGAGTGTTGATTGAGCGGAAGTGTATTCCGACTATCTAACCTGTGGTCCTGCCTCTCGCAACATTTCAACAACGTTGAGCTCCGATGCCGCCAGGAGGCAAGATGAGAGATGGAACTACAGTTGGTTTAGTTCACATATCCTGCTGGGAATAGAGACACCTCTCACCCCGCTTGCGGTATTCAGCGCGAATCTCATCGGATCGCAGACAGTCGCACTGATTTGTGCTGCAGCGGCCAGGATATTGTTGGCTGCGTCCGAAACTTCAAGGCCTCGTCGCAGAAGCTCGGCGGAATCCGTCGGATCGAATGGATCATCCAGGGAGGGGAGGGGCATCCCCGAGGATGCGTAAACGCGTTCCAAGGTGGTCACCGCATCCGTTATTATCGTGGCCAACCGCCGCAGGGTTGATATGGATTCCATGTTGAGGTCACTGAGGTGGTATCATTGAACTCGTAATTGGCTCGTAAGATATAGTGGTTCGGACCGGTACCCACACCAAAAGCCGGCGAACGATGCTCCCACCGTCCCAGGGCCGTCAATCTGTGATGTCGAGATTTTTACGTCCCGCCAAATAAAGCACCCGTCTTTTCCAATCTTGGACCTCAAAAAGATAGGACGGCAGAAAGACGGCCGTCAAACTTTAACGGGACGGCGCTCGGTCGCGGGAGATTGAGTATCAGAGGCCGAATCCTGCACAGGAATGAATAACAAGCCCTCTTATCGGGGCCCGGGATGTTGATTTCGGGCCCTTGCTTGAAGGCTGTTTCACAATACACGGGAGAGAAATATTTTCGGAGGTACACCCGCATCACATGAGATGTTGAATCAAGATGACTATTGAGACACTGTACTCTATAAACTCCTGAAGAGTGTGTTGTACCGGTGGTCAATCTTTGAACAATTTTGGCGCACATAGACTATGTATTTAGTTCCGATCCGTCTACGGCCGCACCTTGATGGGCCGGACGGCAAAGATGCCGTCCCTTACCCACCCCATCAATTCCGATCGGCACGCTGCCGACAAGGCGGGACGGTATGCCGTTGACGGCCCCATCGCGCACATACAAACGGGGGCGGTGGGCAACCCTAGCTGCCACATGGGCATGAAATCTTGAGCTCTCCACGGCGAGTGGATCCTATTGGGTCAAACCAACGATCGATAAACAAATGCCGTGACATCTTGGACAATTCAAGCCCCAAGTGCCACTGCGCCCACACCGGGTTAGATCCCAAACTCAGAAGATGGCGGTTTCACGCAGGCTTTCATACAGACCTCTCTGGTTCCGTGAAATGCAGAATGTACCACACAAGCACCCACCTGGGCTGGCGATCCATACAGGAAAATTCGATATTTCGCGGAATTAATTAGTTTTCTATCCTGTAGGTTCAAAATCACTACGAGCTCGGTCCGCACACCTATTCCGCGCCTGCCTCACCCAAATTTTCGCCTTCCGCCTCATCCTCCTCCGCTTCCTCTTCCCCCGCCTCATCCTTCCCGCACATCATCCTTGCCATCTTCCGCATCCTCACATGCATCCTCCACATCTCATCCTTCTCCCCCCTCTCCACCTCCTCCGCGCTCGGCACATCATGGCTCTCAACCAGCATCAAATCCGTGTCGCGGTTCGGGATGAATATGACGATGACGCGGCTCCCGCCGCCGAGCGCCTGGATATAAATCGGCGAGAGGTTGAGGCAGTCCTTGCGCGCGAGTGTCGCGAACGACGCGGGCTCGGCGTCGCTGAAGCTGATTTGGTCGGCCGAGGAGCAGATTCCTTTGGGCCCGCCTACGGAGAAGATCGTCGCGTGCGTGCGCCAGAGGTCGGTCTGGCCGCCTTTGTAAAATTCGAGTGTTTGGGCGATCTAAAAAGGTAAAGTGCATCAGTTGCCTCGTATGCGTGAAACTGTAAGACAGGAAAACCGCAAGCATGGATTGAGAGGGCTCACTACGTAGTCTACAATGTCAACATTGTCGAAGTACCACTTGCGCAAAGTCGCTTGGGAGACGAACGACGTGTTGTTGCGCACCGCCTTGGCCTCGAGGTCTTCCTCGATTTTCCGGTGCTTTACGCGAGTCTGACACAGTTTCTTGTGCTCTTTCCAGTGGCTCTGAGACGTGTGAGATCAGAGTCCCACTGGAGGGGACTGGAGATTTTGACGCGGCTGCCGCGCACTGACGCGCATTGACGCGGCAGTGACGCGGCGTGACGCGCGATTGACGCGGCATGTTTAGGAAAGCTGAGCAAGGCTCCTAGGGTATGAAATTGATTGCACGACACTCGGAACAGTGATAATAGTGTATGTACATACTTGAACCATGCTTTAGCCCCTTGTCCCGGCGTCAATATTAAGTTATTTACCTTGGTGAATCAACTTTTCGCCCCGTGTTAACCAATAAAGTACTTTTGGTGGGCGCAGGGACATTCAAATACACTGCAGGACTTACAGAATCGCAGTTTATTAATAGGATTGCCGCGCCGACGCCGCATCAGACGCCGCGGCAATGCGCGTCAATGTCGCGTCAATGCCGCGTCAAAGCGCGTTAATGCCGCGTCAATGCCGCGTCAATGCGCGTTAATGCCGCGTCAATGCGCGTCAGTGCCGCGTCAGTCCGCGCCAGCGCAGCGGCACCTCGCCCAGTACTATTCAATACCTGTGCCTCCATACTCAGTGTCTGATATACATCCTATCAAATCTTGCGGTAGAACTTCAACTTGGAAGTCCTCGGGTACTACTTTCCCCCCATAATATATAATCAACTCATCTTTTGACTCTTCTAGCCATCTGAGAGAAATGTTTACAGTATAATATACAGTATATATCCACAACTCAGTCCCATGGCAGGACAGCTAGGCTTGGATGGCAGTTGAACCAAAGTTGTACTGACGGCCGCGTCAATCACGTGATTGACGCGGCACACTCATTCTTCATTGAATTTGGATGTTTCCGACTCAACACGTCTGATAAGCATCCATATGCATTTATTCAAGAATTTATACCACCAAAAAACAAAAGTGGACTGACCTTGGCAGATATAAAACAGATTGGGTCTGAGTCGGGTGGATGAAAAAGATTAACCAACAGTCAATATATGTGCAGTGGATGTAACTTTGGAGGAGCCAATGGTAAGTAGAACCAAAGGCTATGAAAAATAATGATGAGTTCAAATACAACTCGGATCTTCTGTAGTCCATCACCTTTACGCCAGAAGTTCAAATTTCGCGAGGGTCAAACATACTTTCGTACTTTGCTTCTCCCAGTTTCAGATCTTCCAAACACCTGAGCAGAATAAGTGACATGTCGATCCTGGGGGATACCTTTACCATCCAATCCGACATATAATTCCACAGGAATCATATTTTAATTGAAGGCCGATACAAATTCTTGGGCACTGCATGGAGACAATATCTTTTGAGGCAAAATTTAGCTAACAGTGGAGGGCAGGATGTAGCATCCAATAAAGGTGCATTTTACTTCCGGCGTAGTACTTTGGACTCATGAATGCCAGTAGAATATGCACAACATTGAGCCGTATGTAGTGGTAGTCCAGTGATGTTCTGTGGTACATTTCAGTGCATGTAAGGCTTCACGAGTTCATGGTAATCAAGCTGCATACCACGAATGGGATCTGAGATACGGAAGAGCCGGAAGTGGAGCTTGACAGCAGAAATTTGGTGCGTCGAGTGGGGGTTCGCTCAAAATAGACAAAATGGCAGCACTCCTCGACACGTACTTGCTGTAAATATTCAGCCTATTCAATTTTGCCCTGAGGTTTCGAATTATTGAGTGGTTAAGAATGGATTGGAAAGGCACTGTTTGATAAGCTTGATCCTCCATAGCAATGATTTCAATGAGTCGAACAGAGATAATTCTGGATCAAGCACAACGAATTATTTGATTTTAAGTGTTGTCAGATCTCGATGTACATGTGAGCCCAACGAATCAACCTTTCAACGTTGGCGGAGCTGCTGGATGCAAGTAGAAATTGAAGGTTTTTTTTTTTGAACCTATCCGATGTAGTTGAAGGAAATATGTGCCTTGATGTGCCATTCGGAAACATCTTTTCAGCTCCTTCTTTGCATATGTCTCTTGAAATATGGTGTCTTGTCCAACATAGAATCATAGAGATGAGCAACAGTTGACCTTTGCTATCTTTGAAGTAGCAGAGAAACCGCTGAACCGAGTCGCTGAATTTTCAGCACCATTGAAGTGAAACTCAGTAAGAGCTTTATTTCCCTTTCTGACGAACCAATACCCCTTGGAGTAGCTTGTATTATTATGAGTAGTGGACTCATTCCACAGAATTCAGAGCCATGACTCACTAATTATTGAAGGTTTGGGTCAAATTTAGGTTGCACAGTCCAAATTTTGAGATTAGAGATTTTCGGTCCGAATAATGTATTGAAGTCAATAAACCTTACGCTAAAAGGTTTAATGACTTGATGAATCCTATATAAAGAGCTGGGGATGGTGCACCAATTGCCACTTTTTAACACCATGTTCGAGGTGTTAGGGGCTCGCCAGTACTCTCAATATGGTGAACAAAGCACCAAGAAAATCAGTCTTGGACAAGTAAAAGTCTCACTTGAAACATGGTCTCACTCCGAGGAAGTGTCTGGTGATTCGCGGGTCAATCAATGCATTCTGGCGTGTGGATGCAGCAAAAATCCATGAGCTCTTTCCTCGCATCTGTGCTGTCAGGGACTTACCAGGGACCTATAAAGCAATCTGTGTTGCCATGTATTGAACAAAGGTCTCATTGGAGTCCTCTTCGAATCCATGGCAAGGCAGTTGCAGACCAAGAAAATAGAAAATAGCGACAGTCAGACTTTAAGCCTAACCTAAATGTTGGATTACGCACCAATGGACTTGAACAACGGTGAAGGAGGAAAGTGAAGATGTACTTACACTTCAGAAACAGAATTTTGACTATACTCATGCCCATCTTATCAGGTCTCAACCCTGAGGAACTCACGATTGGGAGAGCGATTCAATTTTGATGTAATATTACTAATGCAATAGTTAGTTGTACCAAGGTACATGTAATTGCTTGTCCTGAGACTCTTTGAATGGTTCCACTGCTCTGGTCAGTTTCTTCAGCTGGAAACACTACTCGAGGCTAAATGTGCTAAAAGTTCCGGGCAAGGCACGAAAGATTGAGGATAAGTATGTAGCTTAGGCAACATTTGGGATGACTGACCCGGGTTGAGACCTACCAGGTCTTGAGTCTAAATAGCGTGACATAGCTATTGAAATGTCCCAGAGTGGAAACCAAGGTTTTAGGGACACTCTGGGACGAGCTAAAGTCAGCGCGTCACTGCCGCGTCAATGCGCGTTAAAGCCGCGTCAGTGCCGCGTCAATGCCGCGGCAGTGCCGCGCCGGTGCGCGTCAATGCGCGCCTGTCGCGTCATTTTTACCAGACCCCCACCGGAGATGTTATTAAACGCGTCGTACCGTCTGACATTCCCGACTTGAAGAGAAAGAAGGCAAGTTTTGAGTGTCGTGCAAGGAGATCCATGCAACGTCGGACGTACCTGCAGTAGCACGAGGTTTTGCAGGATGCGCAGAAAGAGTATCCCTTCCCCTCCTGGTCGGGGCGTTTTCGGCACTTGTCACAGGACCTCTTCAACGACGGCTTGTCGGGAATTTTCGTCGCGATCTCGCCAAAGTTCGTCGAGAGCGGCCCGTACCCATCGCCGGCGGAGTTGACAAACTGAACGTTGGCCCAAGGTTGCTTTTTGGATGATTTCGCACCACTGGGAGGCTCGTCTAGGCTGAACTTGGGTAATGTGACGCGTCAGCCCTTTTTTTTTTCCGACACAAAGAAACGAATGCACCTCAAAAGAAGTCATAGGGCTGTCAAATCCGGGAAGGTATTGGCTTTTCAAATTGGTGATGGGCATTGCAAAAGGTGGGGTCCAAGTAGAGGGCCAGGTGGATGCAAGACTACAAAGGACTTGAGGAGACGACTTCGGTGATGGCCGCGGTGACCCAAGAGGCGCTCGATCTCTGGATCAGTCAAAAAAACCCACGACCCCCCCCCCCCCCCCCCAGAAAAGGCAATGATTATCAGCGGAACGTTCGGCTAGATCAATCCATCAATTTCATTGCGCCGATTGTCGAGCTCTACAACGCCACTCGTAGCCCGCTGGTGAAGGCCATCCAACTGTCTCCAGCACACAAAGACTCAAACTGCAAACAATATGGCATGCTAATCCCGTATATGCTGCACATAAGTACATCTCTGTCAAATAATGCAATTCCTCCACCACACTATGGCTCTTATTTCTTGGTTGTACCTACATAGTAACAGCAATGAAGTTCACGACGAGAACGGGGACTGGCGACCTCTGTCCCCGATACTCAGTACATAAAGCATGGAGTGGCCGAAGGCTGCCAGTGTTCCGATCACTGATCTCGCTTAGCAACATCATTTTGAGAGATCCAGAGATCAATCACCTCTTGCGGTGACCGGATAGGGAGAAAAACTCAGGAATTGACAAGACCGAAGCGAGAAGATAGGCGCCGGCTGTGATAGCTATCGTCCACGGCAGCCCGTCCCAAATATACGGGACGGCAAATCACTACGCCTAGTCGCGCGGCATGATGTCAGCAACCGTGCACCGCTCTCTTACTTTCTCCATCCTATTCTGAGTTTTCCATCTGTGTAATTTGACGCTGTGCCTGCTTCGGGATTCAAAGTCACATGCCAGGTGCGGGCAAGCGTGCTACTTCAACGTTGAGAGAAGTTGTTCAGATGTTCGTTACTAGCAAGGACTCGTGCTACGCTACGAATCAATTGATTCAGAGATCATTGAGGTGGACCAAAAGCCACTTGGCGAAGAAATCGGAAGCATTCATTGGAGTTGTCGACACGTCAAGGACAGTATACTAAGTTTCCAAGTAGCAGCCGCCACGGAATAATTAAAAATAATAATGTCGAAGTCAGGGAATGTTATAGTCGAAACAAAGTCAAAATAGAAATCAGGAGGCATGAGATCAAGTTGGGCGAGTCGGAACAGTTACTTGGTAGCAGGAGAAGGACTGCTGCTTGGAGCAGCTCCTCCCGAGTCCGTGCGTGCACGCTTCTTCGAATAATAGCTGCTGAAACGACCACTTGCACCACCTGAAAACCGCATGAGAAGATGTTGGTAGGAATGAAAAGAAGCTTGTGTACCGCTGCTAGAAGAGGGGGTGACAGAAGATGGAAGCTTCGGAGCCTGAGGTATGGTAGGGGTGCTGATGAAAGTGATCTCGTCGACCTCAACTAAGAACCTCTTCTTGATTACCGTGCCCTGCAAAGTCTCCGAAATCCCAGCGAGGAACCCTCCGACCAGAACAACCTTGTCAATGTATGGAAGCGGCTTCTTGCCATTCTTATACCGCTGCGAATTCCCGAAGAAACCTAAAATCGGGAAAATCGACCGGGACGTGGGAGCGATGGGGGTACCAGCTTGCTTAGCAGCCTCCTCCGCGACCTTCTTTGCATCAGCATGGGCAAGGGTGTACTGCTCTGCATCGATCTCGAATGTCGCGTCCTCCTGGACGGACTTGGAGACTAAACCAAGAATGTGCGTATAGACACGATAAGGCTGGGAAGCGTCGACAGGCCCAGCAAACTGACAATCATTGAGTGAATAGTGAGCAAAGACAGACCAAGTACGCACTGCCTTGAGATCTCCGACAAATGCATAATTCTCAGGAGTACCGGCGTGCACATCGAAGTCGTCCTCCCTTTTCACGACCTGCCAAGACAATCAATAATGCATACAGTGGCAGGGAAAAAGAGAAAGTACCCGGATCTGGCAACTATAAACTCCGTTCTCGAACTGAACGGGGGTGTCGTCGTCGTTGTGAAAGTAACGGACAGAGCCCAAGAGGTGGTTTTCTTCGGCAGGACCGACAAAGACCAAGACATCCAACACCGTGACCTTTTTGGTGATTTTGCGAGGATTTTCGAAAAGCATCAAGCCCGAGATGTTTGCGTAGCTGGCCATGGTGGTAGGTTGAGTGAAGGAAATTTTCAAGAGTGACTCATGCGTGACGGAGATCCGAGACCATACGGGTTTTCGGATTCAATTCGCGAATTTGAAACTTGATAGTTGGCTCAGGGCCGACCCTTGGGCCCTATACTATGGGGACAATCACATCATTCCATTGCGAGCGCTTGAGCACCCGAGCACTTGAGTATCTGCCCTAGAAGGTAGAACATAATGTGAACGAATAACCGAGGAGCCATGGCGCGAAAGGTCACGCTTGTGACAGCACGCGCCAAAGCACGAAATTTTTATGCTACGGAGTCCTTGACACTCTCGACCAAAAATTCTCGCAGTATCCAAATACATGAGCTAGTCCAATAAAACCTCGGGGTACACTACATTGGCCGTTTCATCTGCCGTTGCATTGTCCGGTAGGAGCACCCTGATACGCTGCTCCGATGTTGCCCGAGACAGAGCTACATAGAGTTGACCATGGGAGAATACAGGGATGCGAAGATCAAGTCCAACAAATTTGACTGATTGACCCTGCGACTTGTTGATGGTTAATGCGAAGGCGAGTCGGAGTGGAAACTGGCGGCGAGAAAACTTGAATGTGAATTCAGTGGAGTTGGTCGGTGTGAGCGAGATACGGGGAATGAAGGCAATCTCGCCATCATGGTCACCTCCAACCAGTCGGGCTTCAAGAACTCTCTCCGACATTCTGAGCAGGACCATACGGGTTCCGTTGCAAAGTCCGCGGGCAGGAGCAAGGTTGCGAAGAAGGATGAGGGGGCAGCCGATCTTGAGTGTCAACTCTCCCGGAGGCAAGCTGGCTGCATTCAGCGAGCGCAGAAACTCAACGGGGAGTTGACGGTCATCGTAGTCGTCGTCGCCGTCCGCACCAGCCTCCTGGATGATTTTATCCGCACTGAAATATGTTCGACCTTCACCCGCCATTTTCCCAAGAATCTCCGTATTCATGTCGTTGACGTCAGTATTCCGAGGAGCCAGAATCATACGATTGAGAAAGTAGTCAGGTGGAGGTGGTGGGGTAGTGCCGACGTTGGGATAAATGAAGTTAATCATGTCGGCGGCACTCTCGGACCGCATACCATCTCGCAGAGCAATCTTGCCCTCCGCAGAGATGTTTCTACCATGACCGACATCGAGCAGCCAGGCCGCAAAGTCGCGCTGATCCTGCCCACCAGATTCCAAGCGCATGTTCTGGCGCAGGTGGAGGACCTCGATGTGCTGCCACAGGAGAGATCGCTGGATCGAGGCTCCAACAACCTCCTCGCGAGAGCCACGTACAACAACCGGAAGTATTTGCTGGAAATCACCTCCGAAAACAACGGTAATTCCACCGAATGGGCGGGGATCATTGCGGATGTCTCGAAGGGTGCGGTCAACGGCTTCAATTGCAAACCTGTCCTGCATCCCGACTTCATCCCAAATGATCAAGGTAACACGCCGTAGGAGGTCAGCACGCTGACTGTTCTTGGGAATGGAGCAAAAGGATTGGGCGTTGATTCCTTCGACAGGGATCTTCAGCATTGAATGGGAAGTCCGCCCACCCGGAAGCAGCAGAGCTGAAATGCCGGAGGAGGCTACGCAGAGCACAACATGCTCCTCGGACCGCAGCAAATGACAGCAAGTTTTGTAGACAAATGTCTTGCCTGTGCCTCCCGGGCCGTGAAGAAAGTATGTCTTCCCGAGGCCTTCCCGTGCAGAGGTGACAATGTGGTCGAACGCGGACCTCTGCTCCATATTCAGCTTCGGAATTTGCTCTTCAGCACGAGTCCGCTCGGTGTCCCGGTCATAGTTGAGCTGCTCCGCGATGAGTGGATTGTCGACCTCGGCATCCCAGTCCTTCACCGGAAGCGGCATCGCAGGCCAGTCCTTGAGGCTTCGGCCGGACTCCTTGAGAAGCTTGTCCAGAAGGAACAACCCGAAGTCGTAGACGTCCTCATCGGTGGGATTGCGGCCCATGATTTGAAGCCGATGAGCAAGATCATCGCAGATGTGAATGCGGAACTCAACCCAAAGGTGATGGGGTCGGGACGGCTCACAGAACAGGAGCAGGGTGGCGAAGAGCTGGCGAAGACGCGACCCAGTCTGCATCAGACAGGCCTCCGATAGGCATTGCCGCCATTCACCATCGTCTTCAAGAAGGCCGCGCGCGAGGCATGCATCCTGAAACGTAGGGTGGACCACGCCCTCATACGTGCGCAGGGCTTTGAAGGACGTGGGACCCTTCACAACAGTAAGAAGGGTCCGCAAGTAGAACCGCTCCCCGCCGTTCGGAGGGACAAAAAACATCCGTCCGAGAGCAAAGCCCTGCTTTCGAACAGCCCATCTCTTCTCGTTCTTCCCGTTCTTCCACGTGAAATGCTGCGGGAACTCCTGGTACGTATATTGACGCGCGAGAACTCCAAGAGCACCATCATCAGAATTGGCCTCGAAGAATGCGGTGAGACAGGTACGCTCTGTGGCCGCACGCTCGAGCAACTCTTCTGGGTCTTCACCTGGATCATACGTGACCAAGTGCTGCCCAGGAAGATGAACCTGAGCACATGTCGTCGGCAGATGCACAATTTCAAAGTAAGTAAACATACCTGAAGGCGCACGACCGTCGGAACCTGGTCATGCATATCAAAGTGAAAGATCCGCCAGGCCGATTCGGCTGCAGAGATGTACCGACCCTCAATCCATCGGGTTATTTCGTCACGCTTGTTCTGCACCTGCATTCCTGTAACATCACCACCCTTCTGAATATACTTGAAAAGATATTTAAAAGATGAGAGAGAAGCGGCGCATTCCACGTTTATATGGCAGTTGTATTTGGCGGAGAGGTAGGGGTTATACGGGATGATCCAAGAATTATCTGCCATGAACCCGCCAACATCATAAGCGCGGCCATCGTCGGGGCGATAATATTCCGGGTAGCCATTCCTGTCCATCGAGGTTTGGTCACGGAAAGGTTTCGGAAAACGCTTGGTGCAGCGACCGTCCTCCATGCACGGAGACCGTGGGTTCGCAGCTCCGCATGGACCGTGAACCATGCATTTCTTGATAGTCGCGAAAAGCAGCGGCTGAGTATCAGGATCAGGCCAGCGCGCCCAGATCGCAGAATCAATATCTTCAGGGGTAAGGAGTTTCTGTCCCGGTGCAAGAAAGATAAGCATGTGGATGTGGGGAAGGCCTCTCTTCTGGAACTCGATTGTGTAAACATAAGCCACAACCCGCCCGAAAACACCGTTTTTGTAGATGTCCTCGATGATTGCCTTCTTTTTCAGCTGAAAAACGCGAGCCACCAGGTCCGGCCGATCTGCAGGGTTCTGGCCAGGGAGAAGCTCGCGAGTAATCTCGGGCCAGTCGGGATTTGTGGTGCACGTAATGAAGAGGTCGACAGAGCGGAAATACCGTGCTATGGCCATAGAGTCCTGGAACCGTTGCCCCATATGCCGTGGACCACCAATATAGCTGGATGGTAGAACAACCCGCTGCCCGATTTCGTTAAGGTCAAGATTGTCATCTGCAGCATGAAGAGCATCCTCGAGCCCATTATAGAGTGAAGCTCGAAGCAGCGGTTGATTCATGCGAAGAAATCGCAAACGGTTCTGATCTGCAGACGCCCACATGTCAACCATGTAACGCTGGAGCAGCCGGCAGCCCCGCAAGATAGTTGGTGGCTCGTCCTTCCGCTGGTGAAGCCGGTACGCGACATATCGAGTCTGGGTGAGCCGACCAGGATAATCCTTGTCGGGCTCATTCAGCTTCATGTCCGGATGCCAGCCGCTCTCGCCCCGAGGAAAAAGGAGGACATAGTAAAGGGGTGTGTACGCAGCATGCAGGTCACTGATCTGCATAAGAGGACCATTACGACGCCGCAAAATTATGTCGCGAGGCTCTGCCCGAGACTGATCTCCTGGCAAAATCACCGCCACTTCGTCGGCAGTGGGAAGGTTACCACGCCGAGCATGGACGCCGGGAGCAACGCGGAGCCGCACAGAATGATCTTCCACATCGTCACCGAGGTCCCTGAGAACCTCATGGGAGTGCCGGAACAAATGCACGTAGGGATTATGCTCCCTGAGCATGGTTTGAAGCGTCTCCATCGTATCGCGTCGCAGTGTAGGATTGTTTTGCATCCGATAGTCGAGAGCCGCCCGAGGCTCGTGTATGTAGAGCTGCGCATACGTGGGGTTGTGGCCGACAGCAGGTAACAGGGCACCGGAACGGTGACATAGCTCGCCGTGGATGCGGAAAATGGGGGGACCACGCCCGTTGTTGATAGCATGATCCTCGTTGACACCCAGGGAAGTAAAAGAGAGCGCCGTATTATACTGCGCCATGTTCTTCCGAAACTCCTTGGACTGCGTGTCAGTGCCAGTGAGGAGTGCCTGCAGTGGAGCAGGTGGCTCCGGTAGTGCATCCAGAGCAACCTTGCCATGATTACAGCAAGAGCCAAATTCCGGGGCATCCTCTTTGGAAGATACAATCTTCTCCGCCATCCAGTGGAGGGCCTGGCAATGATCACAGACCACATCCATGCGCCCGAGGTCGTGACGGGTTTCAGGCTCGACGTAAGGACGGCGGGCAGGCGGAAGCGGCGGAGCAGCTGAAGAAGATGTATCAGCATATATATATACAGATATATCAAGAAGAAAACTTGACGCATACCCGTTGCATTTCTTCTACGGCGACGACGATTCTGTTGTGTAGCAGGTGGTGTCAGAGGTTGGCCGTTTGCGCGCTGCAAACGCTCCCGCTCCCGTCGCGCACGCTGCCCTGCAGAACGGTTGTTTTGAGCCGGAGGATCGTTGTCGGGACGCTGGCCCTGCAGTTCACGTTGGGCACGATCCAGCTGCTCACGCTGTAGGCGCTCGCGTTCCCGACGTTCGCGTTGAGCCGCCGAATACCGGTTCCCGGTGGTGGTCCCAGGACGATGATCTTCTTGAAGACCGTTTGGTGCAGATGCGTTGGCAGCAGCCTCGCGTTCTCTACGCCTCTGTTGCGCAAGAGCCCGTGCATTCGGGGCAGCCGCCGTAGCTGGAGGCGTCTGAAGTCCGGAAGCATTTGATCCCTGCAAAACACACTTTCAGCAAACCATTGAGAATATACCCAATGAATAAACGGACCTGCGCTGTGGTCGTGCGGGACGCCGAAGGCCCCGGAGTCGGAGACGTTGGACGTCGATTCTCCTCACCCTGCGGTCGAGGTTCCCTTCGTCGACGCCGGCTGGGAGTTTCTTGAAGAGCGAGCTGACGTTGGCGGTCAGCATCGCGATGCGCGGCATGCCGGGAGTCCAGAGACGGTGAGGGCGGACGTGGAAGCGACGCGTTCACAGCCGGTCGCGTATTGATTATGTCGTGCAGAGCTCTCCGAGTAGGAGAAGCACGAAGCGGCAGACGCGGGACGCGATATAACGGAGCCATCGCGGCATTGCGGGCGTCGCGAGCGCGTCTCGGCTGCCGTTGCGCCAGCGAGGATGAAGGCGATGAGGGCGGGGGAGTCAGCCTGTGAGCTCGTGTCAGGTTTTGCTAACAGCTTGGATCTGGTTCCCACTCACTGCATACTGGATAGTAAAAGGATTAGTGCAACGAAAAGCCCCAGAGCCGCCGGAAGCCGCATGAGAGTCAGCAAAAGAAGAGAGAAAGATCCACGGAGGAGTGGATCGCGTCTTTTTTTTTCTGTGTGCGTGACAACGTAACGGGACGCGGCGCAAGCGCAGGGAGCTCAGACACTCATCACACAGTAGCAGACAAAAGGACATGACATGTATTAGCCAGATAATGTATGTATACAGTGCTCACTGATGAATCAGAGGGCTGAGACGCTATCATCCTATTCAAGGTATCATATTCGAGGTAGTCTTGGAGTCGGGAGTCGGGGAGCAGGCAATGACAACGGCAGCAAAGTCAAGTAGGTTCGCGGGCAGTCAAAGAGTCAATGAAGTCGAATACACATAGAGCAGTTTAACGATGTACGCATCCAGATACACGGAGGAGGCTGAGGAAGGCCGGCGACACGACGGTGTAAAGTGGAGGATGAAATAGCCGAATGTTTGTCTCAGCATCTGTCTCGAGACAAAGATCACATGATGAACCCTCATTTGTATAATAGATAGTAACGCTACCCGTGATACGACCTCTAACAATTTTTTTTAGTCGAGAACGTCAGCAAGAGTCTGCCCTCAAAGCTGCCTTCGCGGCGCTAGATGTGACTCAATTTCCGGCCTTGAAGGAAATCGCTGTGTATGGCATTAAATGGCCGACCTCCGAGTGAGTTTCTAGGTCTTATCCAGTCATTCCGTCGGACGCACAAGTGGGTTCCTTCCTCCCAGCTTTTGCGCACGAAGGGGATTAAGCTCGTAGGAAGTCACGGTATAAATTGGACTCCGCACACTTGAGTTCATACCGTTGGTCCCCCCAGGAAGAATTCTGAAAACTGATGGCGCGGTGTACACTGTAGAGCGTTCCGTATTCCTTGTCTTACCGCAAAAATTTGGCCGTGCATGCGATAGACTAAATCTAGGCCCTTTTCCTCAAATTATGGTTGAAAAACGTGAACTGTATGGATGTTTATAGATGGGAATGTGTAAAGTACGTTCTGCCTCCCTCTGAACTAGTCGCGTTGGCTTCTGGGGAATGTCTTCGGTACATTGTGTCGGGCGTTCATGGGAGTCTGTGTACTATCTTCTACTTCCCTCAACAATTGGTATTTAGTAAATATCGCGTGTATATTAGAATAATGATCAAGATAATATTATTGGCATGGACATTCAGTCAAGACTATACACAACAGCAGAACTGGTACGAACTGGATCATGATACGGTACATTTTAAACGATGCCGTTAGGAAGATTTTCCTGGCCATCAATTCCGGCTTGCGCTCCGGCAACTGTATTCAAGGAGTTGGAGGATGGTTCGCTGGGGAACTTGTGGTCAACGGTAAAACCGTTTCCGGATCTTGGATGTCCAGTCGAGTTCGAATTGTCGGCCACAGAGACGTTTATGTGAGATGCAAAGTGCAGAGTAGAGCTCGGGGCACTCCATTCCGCGTCATTACGCGCATGGCCAGCAAAGATACGCAGTATAAGTAATGTCGGTGCAATACCCTTTAATGCAAACCCGTCAACTACGGCAATAAATAACAGATAGAACATACTGCGATTTGAACGTGAATATTTTGAATGTAGGTTTGGTTCTCGCTCTTCATAGCGAGGAACACAACAAAAACGAAAATGCTCGCCGCGTACAAGGCGGAGGATTCGACCATAATCTCCAGTGCCGACCATAGGTCCGCGCCTGAGCGCTCGATCCCATTTTTGGATGCAAACCTCTGGACGTGCACAATCCTCCAGGCGATTAGCCCAGAGGTGTATAATGTGACGGCCAGAGATAGCGAGAGAAATGGCGTGCTGAAGCGAACGAGCGGTGCAAGACCCTGTGAAGCACTCGGGTCTTGGATCAATGCAACGGAAATTTGGCCCGCAAGTCCGAGCCCTGCGCAAACTGAAAGGCAGGTATTGAATTGGTGGGAAGAACATCCAGGGAGCGAAGCAAATACCTGTTCCAGCAACCGCTGCAAGACTTGGGAGGACCGCAACGAGCCACGATTTCCCCCAGACAACCCAGCATCTCCAGATCTATTCAACATGCTGAGCAGCTCCAACAAACGGAATAGCCCTCATTAACTCACCATAATCACATCTGCCATTATGAAAATCACGGCGCTGACGAGCAACGCAAGTATTTTTGGTCCGAGACTGGGATGGGACAAAGCAATGAGAACGTCTGGCGATGCTCCATGTTCTTGGATTGGGAGGATGAAGAATTCCCAAGTTAATGAGGAATGGATGGTTGCAAACACATAGAACAGGATGACGATAGTCGACCAGAGGACTTTGCGGGTGTTTTTCCTTTTACCCATCCCTAGGTAACGAGTCAAATGAGAATATAAATCATTGTCATCAGCAAAATTCAACGGACATATAACGCCAAGCGTCAAAAGGAATATGCAGGTATATAGCCCTAGGATTAACGGTTAGTTTACTCCGATTACAACAAATTGGGTAGTCACCATTCAAGAATACCTCGACGATAGGAGCATTCAAAGGCAGCTCGTGTAGGACCGCTGAGGCCTGTTCTGACGTGAAGGGCGAAGACATTGCACAAGTTGAGGGTGAGGTTCACCCCACAGTTTCTTATATGATCAGCGTGTGTCGAGCAGACGTTGATGAGAGGCAGTATCTGTTTCGTGGTCTGTAATAGCATGAGAGTATAGGGTCAAACAGAGAAGTCGATTGTTGGTGGGACAGCCTCGCTCTCGACGTGATTCCAGGCCGGGATATATCTGACGTTAAAACGTACAGATTGTGCCTCTGACGTTGCTCCCTATGAGAGCGGAGCGTTTTAAAAACAAATCACAAGGGAATTGCACTCAACAGGTGAAGAGAAGGGATGGCTCGCAGCTCAGAGGGCCGTGGAAAGAACCAGCTAGGTCTGGCACGACTGTCATAGCAGCTCCCAAATTGATTGATGCTCGGGGGCCAGGGGCACTTCTATCCTCCCACACTTCATGATTCGCCAGGGCCAGGGGCACTTATGTGCTTCCATGTCACCTATTATGCACATTTTCCAACCCACGCCGGTAAAACGCCGCAATGTCCTTACCTCCCTATTTATGATGTTTCATTCGGAATTTTGATGGAATAGTACCAACTGATGCCTAAATATGAACAATGTACTCGGTGTCCTGGAAGTATAATATTTGTACCTTGCTTTAAGCCGCAGAAAATCGCACTAATCTACTGATCAAATTGATCAAAGCAGTTCTTACGATCCACGAATTTCTGCGGACAGTATCACAATCGAAGTAGTGTTTCTGATACATTTCGCCCGCACAGGAAGAGGTTGAAGAAGTGTCACCCTGCGTTACTTGACCCTGGCAGTGAAGCTTCTTCCTCCGTGTGTAACGGCCGGTCATTAACGTCGTCGCTGAATCGACTTGAGGCTGGATAGCCAGATCCCCTCTGCATTATTAGCGTGAATGATATATTCGAGGGGTATAATGGAAGTCGCATCGGTCCCCATTGATGGGTCCTTGCCACTGTTGCACTTTAATAAACCCAAATCATTTTGGTGGCGGATCTTCCGGGAGTCGATGGCCGGAACACCGACTACGGCATTGGAGGTCTGGTCGAGATGGCGTCTCGGCACAGTTTCAGTTTTTTGCATCCAGTGGCAAGTTTCAAAGTACATGTTCCAGTCGCTCCGAGTAACTCAAATCGAATGAATCGGAGGGCGTGATAATGAGGTATACTCATTCGTCGCGACGCTTCGGCACAACGGCAAAACTCAGAGTCTACGTTGAACGGTGAGAAGTAGGTGGGAAAGTTTCGACGTGGAAGAAGCATATAACCAAAGAATGCCACGAGAAATTCTTACCCAAGAAGGGGATGTAAACACGAACAATCTAATACGGGGGATATATGAGATATGATGCTTGGCTTCCAGTATTAGGCTATCCCCGACATCTCAGGCCTTCGATTTCATTTCTTCTCATCGGTGTTTCTTCGTATGGCATCTGTCATGTGGGTTTCTTGCTTCCTGAACCGTAGAGTAATTGAGTCATTATTTCCTCATATGCAGGAGTGATCTTTTTTGAGATAGGTTTCGCATCGTGGTCAAAAATTCATACCAGACCTCCGCTTGTCGGTGGAAAACATAAATACCCTTCGTCCTCGCCTTCAGGACTCAGTACTCTCCCTACAATGGTTCGTACAGGCGCTATAATCTCGTCCTTCTTGTTAGGTGCTGCCGCAAAGCGGTCTATGGTAGTTCACGAGACACGGGCAGAACCCGCCCGAGGTTTCGTGTACTCTGGACTCGCGTCTTCAGCGACAGAACTTACCCTACGTATTGGATTGAAGTCCAACAATATCACCGGGCTTGAAGAAGCACTATACGCTGTTTCAGACCCTGCTAGCTCACTTTACAGGCAGTATCTCACAGCGGATGAGGTAGTTTTTTTCTTTCTTTGCTTTTTTCTTCCTCTCAATATTCATTGGCTGATGTCCCGTTTTAGGTCGCCGAGTTTGTGAAGCCCACTGATGAAACGAGTGCCGCAGTCAGGGAATGGCTGTTGGATTATGGTATCACATCGACGGCGGTCACTCCTGCGGGTGACGTCCTTCAGCTAGTCATCCCTGTGGTCAAGGCCAATGAGATCCTTTCCACGCAGTTTTCCGATTTCACCCACATCGAGACAGGAACCACCAGTATCCGTACTCTCGAGTACTCGATTCCCAGTGCACTCCTAGGACATGTTGATTTTGTCCATCCGACAACAAGTTTCCCACCTCCGATAAGGTCGCGTCCAAAGTTCACCGTGCTAAAAGGGAAACGGGGTAACTCTACTGCCCACGCTCCCACGGTTTCGAACGCTGTCCCGTCGTCGTGTGCCTCGGACATCACACCTGCGTGTCTACAGGTGTGAAAGTCTTGGCGTCGGTTTCATAGCTTCTTATTTTCTGTGCTTCAGGCGATTTACAATATCCCCGGGACGGCCGCAACACAATCCGCCAATAAACTCGGTGTATCAGGCTTTGCCGACCAATGGGCCAATCTGGCTGATCTACAGGTGAACATATATATTCACGTATGGCTACGGGCGATGATTGAGATCCTCTGGCAGCAATTCTTGAAGACATTTCGCCCGGATATAAGTCCGTCAGTAACCTTTACTCTTCAAACGTTGGATGGAGGCTCGAACCAGCAAACACGGGCCGACGCCGGTATTGAGGCTGTAAACTTTCTTCATCCATATGAGTGTTGCTTTTGTATTAATGCCGTTGTAGGACTTGGATATTCAGGTATGAGTGGATGCCACTAGATCTCGAATGTATTGAACCTGTCGTTGAAGTACACCGTTGGCGTTGCAACTGGTGTTCCGATCACCTTCATCTCCGTCGGCGAAAATAATCCGGACGGTGTGAACGGATTCATGTACTTCTTCATTAATGACTTGACAGTATTTATATTTCTCACCTCGCTCTATGCGTAGGGACATCATCACCGCACTCATATCTCAGTCGGCCGGCAACCGCCCCAACGTTCTCACTACAAGCTACGGTTTCGATGAGGACACCCTCTCTCGAAGCTTGGCCAAGTAAGCAATGAATAGTTATTGCTGGGCTTTCCTTCTCAAGTTGTATACAGCCAACTATGCAACTCGTACATGCAACTTGGTGCACTCGGTGCGTTCGATCATGGGACCAGAATGTTCCAATTCATGCTGTGTCCAGGTACCTCCATCCTGTTCTCGTCCGGTGACGGTAGATCATTTAGAAATAATATCTGAGAGTCGAATATTTAATTCTACGATGCAGGTGGGGTCAGTGGCAGCCAGTCACAGAGCTGGTGCGTTTGCACAAATCGTTGTTCCAGTCCAGATTCACAGGTTCGAATTATAGTACAACTTTTATTCCCACCTTTCCCTCTAGCTGCCCCTTGTATGTGACAGCCCGTGCTTCTCACCTGTGTTGTCACCGTGTTTTCTTCAGTGTTACGTCTGTCGGTGGAACTAGCGGAATCATAGAGACAGCTGCATCCTTCTCTTCTGGAGGTGCGTTGGTAATTCAACTGCCTTTTGGACATTCAATTTATCTCCATGGACAAAGGATTCTCCAACTACTTCGGGATTCCAAGCTACCAAGTGCGTACATCGCTCGGGATTGCCATAGTCTATGCTCAGCAGGTATCACGATCAGAGTACAGCCGTTGCAGCTTACTTGAATACCCTCGGATCTACAAACAGCGGAAGATTCAATCGCAGTGGTCGTGGTTTTCCTGATTTATCTGCCCAAGCTACGAATTTCGAAATTGTATGGGGTGAGTAGCGATCAGCAGTATCTCTGGGCACTACTCACATCCTCTCTCGCAGATGGAGAGGTTAGTTAATTTTCCCGGCAGCAATTTATCCAATAATATCGCCAGGTGGGAACTGTCGACGGGACCAGCAGCAGTAGCCCGACTGTCGCAGCGATTATTGCGCTGTTGAACGACGAGCTGATCGCCGTAGGCCAGCCGCCACTTGGATTCCTCAATCCCCTTCTGTACAGTGCGGCTGGGACAGCTGCTCTAAATGATATCAAGACCGGTGATAACCCAGGGTGCAACACCCCGTTCGTGACATTTTCTCCTACGAATCGCTTGGTATTGACACAGCGGTTAGTGGATTCCCTGCGACCACTGGTTGGGATCCTCTCACCGGTCTAGGAAGCCCAGACTATGCACTCCTTCAGGAACTGACCGTAGTGACCCCGCTGCCACCTGGGCGGGTAGGTTGCAACGTCACCGTAGGATTGTGTTTCGAGCTATACGTGGTAAGGAAATTATGCCGTCTCGGAAGAATTGTCTCAAAATATCGTTTTTTCAGAGCCCCGTTATCAATACGACTGTCGGGTTCGCACTGCCTCTGGAAGGGTCGGAATTTGTTAATGAAGCCATGATTTTCGGTATGTTTTCACTCTACCACTACCTTGTTCTGTGACGTATCTTTGAAATAGGGGCAAGTTCGTTTGTTCCATCTTGAACCTGCGTGCTTATCAATTCTAGTCATTTCCCTTGCCATATGGATTTGCTGGAACGTTCTTGGGTATCCCAAGTGCTGCTGATCCCGTACCTGCGTGAGTGTCTACAATGCCAGCGGAAACGTACTCTCAAACTTTTTATTTTTATCTTTATTTATTAGGATCAACTGGGGGTTTATATTTCCGCCCGGTGCATTTTTGGCCGAGACGACCAGTCTGGGGTAAGCCCATCCGCTGCATCTGAATCGTGACGGAAACTGACCCTCCCTACAGGGCAAACAATACTTTAATCCCCTTGACCGACGGTCAGATCAATGCCACCTTTTCTTCCCTGGTCACGGAGAATGCTACCCATGCTCTTGTCATATTTCGTTGCCAAAACTGCGAGGTCGTAACGAACTACTTCGCGAGTGCCCCGGCGGTGAAATTGACCTCGATGATCTCGCCCTCACTGCCAGAGTCCATCAATGGCAGTATGACTCTCGCTAACCTACCTCTTGCGGGGGAGGAATCCGACGCGTTCTTGCTTAATACCACCACGGTGCGCTTCGCGAATTATTCCTCCATGCTAGCTGCTGCAGGTCTATTGTGATCGGGATCCGGTCGTTGCCGTTGAGCGGTATATATGATGTTGTACTTGGGTGTGCGCCGTGGAGGAGACCAGCAACACTTGTGCTTATGAATTGTCCTATGTATTGCATGTTCATATTGCTGCCGCCTCGTAAAAATGATGCTGTGCATGTATCATACCTCATGGAAAGAAAGCTCGAGTGCAAATATTGTCTTCCGATCAGATTCGTTCAAACCTACGAATACATGGTAGAGTATGACAAGATCTGATAGCACTGTGGGTCTGCTACTCTTTATGCGTAAAGATCGCAAATCCCAATTCATGCAGAGGTCCCGTTTGAATCGGGGTCAGGTCCATGTCGTTGGTGGCCGAATTTTTTGTCTTCCAGTCTATTCCCTCTCGAGCTCCCAGATACGAGCACCGTGAGGAGAATTCAAAGTCAATATTCTGAAAGGCTTACACTTCTGCTGTCGAATATGCGCAATCCGAACGTGCGGTTGCGGCTCCAGTCCGACGAATTTGGTAAGACATAGAATCAGAACTCGGGCGAAGACTCGAAGAAGTTAGAACATGGGAATTTAGGCATAATGGAACCTTTCTTGTATGACAGAAAGATGGTCCAGACAAGTTCAAACGACCTTTAACACGCGTACTTATTCGGTGTCAGTGCAGTATAATAGAACATGGCTACCATGTCCTGGGTGCATCTCTCCGAGTTCACTGAGAAATAGGTGTGATCTGAGGGATAAAAGTTCTGGGCACGAGCCAATGAACACCTGAACCGCTTCATATTTACTTACGACTGTGACCCAGCACGATTACTTCCGTCATTTTCAGAGCAACTGGCCCACATCCAAATGCCATGCCAACACGTCCCGCCCGTCCCATGACCCGCTCTTTATACTGAGTTCGGGTCTCACCACTACGGAGCGGGACATCCAGATGCCAATCGCGAAGGAACAGAACAAGGAAGCACAGTGCCTCCGTGTAGCTAAATTTTCTACCCAGGCATGCGCGCGGGCCTTGTCCTATATACTTGAGTGAGGAGATAATTAAACTGAGTTTGAACGGCCCACCAAACATCGGGATATCGGTCTCCGAGACGCCGTACCATCTCGAGGGCCGATATTCATCGGATTCGGGGAAGACGTGTGCGTTGTGGTCTGGAGCACCCTACCGGGTCAGGCCTGCTACGCGGAGAGTGGGCAAATACTCACGGACGGCAACCATTTCGACCACCATGAGCGTTCCCTTCTTCAGAATCATGGTCTTCTCTACCGGACGCGTTACCTTGATCGGCACGTCTTCAGTCATTTCCCTTGTGAGCATGGCTCCACCCGCTGCGCTGTGTCAGAACAAAGGGCACGAAAGGAGGCGATACGGGGGATGACTGACGATACATTCTGATGGATTCGTGAAAGCAAGCTAAACGGTGCGGTAGCTTAGACAAATCGTCTAGTACCTGATAGACGCGATTACCGAGCGAGCATCAGGATACGAATGTGAACATACTGGGTCACGATTGGACGGGATATTGTCCATGATCTCGTCGTACGCAGTTGCTTGCTCTTTCTGGTGGATTGCGAGGAAGACAAGCGTTGCGATAATTGCGCATGCCGTGGTCTCTGGATCGAGTCAGAATAAATTGCAAATCGGGATACCTTGAAAATGCGCACCACGGCCAGCAAATAGAAGAGTGAAGGTATTCCCGATCTGGAGGACCGTCAGACCAGGATTAGGAAAATGCGCAGCCAGCCATACAACTTCCTGCTCCTCGAGGCTAAGCTTGCTGTCCGCGTCCTTATCCATAGCCGCAACTAGTCGAGAAAATATATCGCCGCAATGACCCTCCTCACCACTCATACCATTCAATTCAGTCCGGCGCGTGTCGACGAATGAATGCATGAACGATCGCAGAGTCTTCCAAGCCTGGTCAAGATTCTTGACCCTGCGATAGATAAGAGTCAGCTTCACTTTGCCGGATTTATACTTACTTCCGAATCGGTAACTTGTACACCCAGCCGGGCAACACCAGCCGAGTAATCGCGGAGCTGGAAACGATGGAGAGGGACTCGCCAAAAGTCATCTCGCTGTTGGGGGCAGGAATGTCGTTCCAAGGCATGTGTAAGCCAAATCCGCACCGGGCGATTATAATCAACGCCAACTGCGTGTAAACCCATCAATCAAACGCGGCATAATAAGATAGACCACTGTCTTCTTGCCTTGTGCGGAAGATGATTTACGTTGGAAACCGCGATATTATCCTGATTCTCCCAACGCTCGGCGCCAATCATCTCTCGGTACGCAGCAATGGTCTCGTCGACGATCAAGGAATATCTAGGAAACATTCAACTCCAGTCAGATAATGTAGAAGTTTCCATACGTTTTCGGAGTGAACGCAGGCGCCATAATACGCCGATGGCGTTTCCACATCTCTACATTCGCGGAGATGACGTTGTCTCCCCACAGGCTACGATCATTAGTGGAAGTGCCGCCGTACAACAATGAAAGCTCACAGAAGAGGGGAGGTCAGCCACCGCGGCTTCACCAAGCGGGTCTTTGCTTCATTGTTCAGAAGCTGTTTCACGACATCCACGGAGCAAGTATAGTAGAAAGGTTCCCCGACCAGAAGAGGAACCATATAAATGACATCGTATTTGTAGGTAGAAAAATCTGCGCAGCTCCTCCATGAGTTAGTGGGCTATCGTTGAGCGGCGTGTGTTACTCACTTGTTTTGCGCCACTCCCAAACCCATTTCAGCCCAGGATTCCACGAGCAGGTGGGAATCACGGCCCCAAATAGACTCAAGGGAGAGAATAAGGGCCGCATTCCCGGTTCATAGCCAACGCTCTACGACTCAGCGTGGTCGCTGGTGAGCCAAACGATGTAGAAAATTTGTATACTTCCAGCGAGATTGCTCCAGAAGCGGTACACAAGAATCGCTGCAGCAGCAGTAAATACGACGGCGAGCAACATTCAGAAGAAAAACGGGGGGACTTTAGGGAGAGTGAAGACGAGGATGTGGGTCCACGGAACGGGGATCATCTTCTTGATCGTTTGGATATAAATTCGACATTTTTGAGTTGTAATGATTGGACTTGACTCGGAAGTCATTTGGTGGTCGAAACCTGACACAAAAATTATCACCGAGCAGCCTCGTTGGATTCGCTGGTGGCAAGAGAACGTTAGCGCCTTGGAGCGAATTCGAATATATCTTATACTGGTGGGAGGAGTGATGCAGGATACCAAATGGGTAGCAAGTATAGCAATAATTCACGGGAGGACCAGCGCAAGGCAGAAATTACCGAGTCGGATCCGGGGCAAGTGAGCAAAAGCAAAAAACCTACGCAAGTGCCACGTGGAATCAAAGGACCGGTGATTATGCCTTTCGAGGTAGGATACTGGAATCCGGACAAGATTTCGGAAAATTCTCGACCAAAAAAACACAAAAGTGACCGCTTCACCGAAAAATTGATTTCTGCAGTCTCAGAAAGCGTGGGAAAATAAAATTAGTCCGGACAAAAGCTCCAAACAGGCGATTTTCAGTATCCTACCTCGAAAGGCATAATCACCGGTCCTGGAATCAATATTGAACTCCGCCATCACCGTGACGACCGTGACATGCATGATGCTTTACACCTCCGCAACCTTGCGCGGCTCCCTCTATCCGCCCGAGTACGCCTGAAATCTGTCCTATCCTTTTTCCGTGGAATCTGATAGCCATTTAAGAGGATAGCAAGCGATGCCACCCAGGGATCCCTCGAGGCTCTTCGAAATCTGCGCGGACTGATGCGTAATGGGTCCATTTCCCGTTCACAGCAGCAATGGTTCCTTCCGGTCTTCTATGCGGTTCTGAACCCCCAATATACACCCGAACTTGATGGGATCCCGTCCGGCCCTACGCTTCAGCGCATTGTTTATGCACTAGAGTGCCTGTACGTGCTGCGGCACGATATCCCCCCCGCGGCATTTGTGGATCTATGGCCGCGGCTGTGGGGTTCCATCTCGCTGTTTGAAGCCGACATCCCAGACCTGCGGCTCTTCGGAGGCGACGCCATCAGGGTAATCTTTTGGGAGATTGTACAAAGTTTCCACACCGGCGAAACCGCGCAGCTGATAGAGACGACCCCCGGAGTTTGTAAGCTGGCCGCACGCGCCTGGAGGACGACTCTCGAGCGCGAGGACATCTTTCATGACATGGGGTTCAAGACTGTCTGTCGCTTTCTCGACACCGCTGCCATTGTTATCCAGGAGTTCGTTGACGGGGCTGGGAGCCCGACTGCTCTGGCGTTGCTCGTAATCCAGCACTTCAAGGTCGTTTTGGTTGATCCCCTGGAACATGGGTGGCCCCTTTGCGCGGCCATTTCGTTCCTGGTTAAAACGGGGAATCTTCACACCCCTTTTCGACAAGCACTATTGACCAATGGCATCGTGCGCGTCCTCACACATGCGGTATGCGCTCTCGCCAGCAGTGTCGACCCTTTCGTAGCTGTTAATAGGGCAGACGTCCTTACAACGTGCCTTGAGCTGGCGATACACTTATTCATGGGCCCACCTACCCGCTGGCTAGTTCAAGCGCTGAAAGCAGGCCTTCTGGATGGCCTCGTCGACATTTCCCGATTATACGGCAATGAACCGGCCATAACGCCTCTCAAACTAATCATCGAGCATGCTCTCCCGGCCCATCTGGCCTATTACTCCGTGATTTCGGAGGTCGAACGAGCCTTCCCCGACCGAGGGCTAGAGCTACCGGATTTCACGGAGTCCGAAACGTTCGCCAACTGGGAGCCGACTTTGGAACTGATGAGAAAGCGGATCGACATGATTATCTACTACGATAACGACCACAAGTCTCTCGTAGCCTGTGATAACGGACCGGCAAGTGACATCCACAAGGGCTCGTGCATTGAATCAACTAACGATCTTCACTGCAGTGCGGCGATATCCAGCCTAAATCCGATTTTCGGCGCTGTTCGGGCTGTCATAGCGCATATTACTGCTCGTCCGCATGCCAGAACCTAGACTGGCGTGAAGGGGGCCACCGAAGAGACTGTAAACCTCTCCGTACCCTTCGTACGTTCTTTCGATGTCTTTTCCCCTCGCGTCATGTATTTACGAAATCCATTACCCACAGGGAATAGCGAGCCTCTGAGCACACGCGACCTCTCCTTCCTGCACTACTTCTTCCACTTCGAGTACAGATGCCACAAATGCGAGATCCTGACACACCAGGTGATCCATGTGCAGAGCCTCCCGATTCACCCGCGCCCCGAGTTCTACACCCTATTCTGGTACAAGCGCGGCCAACTCGAGCTCAGTGTCCTACCTGTGGGTGAGTACCCCGCTGGCTACGACTGGGGCGTCGATTGGGAGTATCATCGGCGGAGGATGGTGCGGAGCGAAGGGAAGATGGAGCTGCATCTCATGGTCACGTCAGACGATGAGAGGGCATGCGCGCGCATGCTCCCGAAACGTGCGCGCTCCGCCTACCTCGATGCTGGTGTGCGCCGGATTGCAAACGCAGAGCCCAGAGTCCCTAGGGACGAAATGCGGATAGACGCTGATGCGATTAAGGGATTGTTGGATGAGGACGACGGGGGGATTCATTAGCTGGCTGGAAGTGTTCTCAGATTTTTCCAAGCACTTCCGTGATCGTTATGAAAACCCGGAATTCATTGATACAACGAACACCGACCTCCTATGAAAATTTGAGAATAAAATGCGCATTTTGTATTCGAGGCTTGCTTGGTGCGTCCTATCTTTTCTCATGTTCCTATTCTGACCTGATGTTCTTCGAGTCTGTAATATTATTTTATTTCACGAGCTTGGACTTGTATTCGAGCTTCCTTGGTGAGTCCTCACCTCTCTTATCTTTCTCATTTCAACTGACTCCCTTCTTCTTGCGTTAAGAAAGAGTCTAATAAAAGTTATTTGCACGACCTTGGCCTTCCTTAAGAGTCTCGCATTCCCTTCAAAACATGTAAATTATTCATGGGACTTGTATTCGAGATTTAATTGGTGTGTCTTCCCTTGTCTTATCTTCTGCTTTGCACTGATGTTCTTGCGTTGCAGAGTTTGTAACAATTTCACGAGATTGGACATCTTCATGGGCGAGTCCTCCCCTTTCTTATCTTTGCAATTTAACTGACTCTCTTCTTGCGTTGCAGAGTCTAATATAATTTATTTGCACGCCGTGAGCGTGACTTTAATTCTGGCTTGATTCCTCGGGTAAAGTCCCATTTTGGGTTCTGACCCTTGTATTCAATCTGGAGCACATTACTGGCCTTCCCTAAGATGTGTTTGACTAGCTCGAATTCAAGATTGTTCCCTGTCTTGTCGCTCACAAGGTATGGCTGTACTCTTGTTGTGCTTCAACATGACTGACTTGAGAGTCCTCATCTAACAGTAACTTGGGCAGAGGCGGGTCTATTAGTACTATATACCCTCGAGTTCACTACATCCTCGTATGCACAGATCCCCGTGTCTTACTAAATCGATGTCGGGACTATGGTCAACTTGGCTGTGTTGTGGCTCACGAGGTATGCTCATACTTTATTCGCGTTACTAGCAGCTTGACTGATTCCAGCTTCATTTGAAACTATTGACTCCACGAGGTACATGTGTTCTTACCCTATTCGAGCTACATCATGTACTGACTCGAATTTCATCTAGCATTTAATTTGACCGTCGTTCACTGTCAAGATAGGTTCAAGTTGAAAATATGCAATGTTCATCAGGTATATCTCTTTGCATAGTATATCCTCGACGGCAACCCTTCCGAAGTCTTGACAGCCTGGATTTGACGCGAAGACTATCCTCAACGCGGTTGCTGGTTAATCTTTGGGACAAGGTATGTCGACTACGTACTAATTACAACCTCTTGTTAGTATAACTTCGCCTTCAACTCATCCTGGCCCTCATAGATTTTCGTGCTCCGAAGTGGCCTTGGAGTACGCTGCAAGATCAGCGTCTCCGCGAGGGTATCCTCGTACTCTATTGCTCCTTCATCATGTACTAACTCGAGTCCGCAAGTCCTCCTCTAGCAGTAACTGGACCGTCATTCACTATCTAGTATCAACATGGTTTCGAGTTAAAATGTACAACGTTCATCAGGTTTGTCCCTTTGTACCGTATAACCTCGACTCCAACCTTCCCTGGTTCATACAGACTTCATTGGACGCCGAGACTATCTTCAACTTGGACCAACGCGGGGAATGGTACAATTTTTCGAGAAATGAATTCCAGGTATGTCCACTACACTACCTCTTCTATCACTGGCTCACAACCCGCGTCCAGATACATCGTGGACTTGATCTCTTCATGCTAACCTGCGGAATGACCATTACTACCATTACAACCTCGACCTCACTCCTCCCTTCATCTCAGATTCTCATGGTCTTCTCCTGGGTCTCTGCCTCTTGAAGCGGCATCACCGTCGACTCGGACCGGTGCGAAACTAGGTAGTGTATCAACCCCCGTTCTATCTATTCGATATCCTGTTATTGACCGACTTGGTGCAGGCAGCGTTGGTTTGGAGCCTCGCAGAGTCTCCGCTACCTCGTGATTGAAACGGTGTGCTAAGTTTTGACCCTTGACTTGCCGTTTGAATTCACACTTGCTAACTCACGATGCATAGATTTGAAGTCAGTCAGCTGTCATGTTTGGCTCGGATTCTGCTGGATTCCTTCGAACTCGCAGGTAAGTACTCCCTCGAGCTTATTGTTCAAGTGTCGTGTACTGACCTGCGGATTACTTGCAGATACGACTTGACTCGGACTCGGACTCGAGAGTCAGCATTCTACATATTGATCTCGGACTTACAGCCTTGGACTATTTAACGTTTCCAGAGTCTGGCCATGGTACATTTGTCTGTTACATTTATATTCATCTTCTTCGAGTCGATACATGCCTACTCACCTGTCCTTGCTTTTCTTGACTGACCACTCCCAACAGTTCGCATGCTCTGTTCCTTCGGTTGCCCAGTTGGTATGTGGCCCACTTTCCATGGAAGTTGATTTATCTCTGCAGTCTTTTCGGCCCAGGTTCACAACATGCGGTTCATTCACGCAGTGTTAAATCGTTCGCTGCATAATTCTAACTTGAGACCACATATGTACTGTAGGATGTTACTTATGCAGACTTCGGCATGTGGGCGCACGGTAAGTCTGTAACTGTTCTAACTAGCCCCGGAGTTCCCGTCGGCACGTTTTAATAATAGGCAGGAGGGATGGTTATCCAAGATCCGCCGGAACGACAACCTCGGGGCTTCGAACGAAAATTGTACACGAACGAGTGCTGGCGGTTGGAGCGTATCCGGAGTTCTCCGCGACGAGAAGTAAGTTGGCCCATGAAATACTCTACCATGTATTAATAGGTTTGGACGATTCTGATAGGACGACAATATTTGATAGGCACTCGAGCTTTCTTTCCATGAGGTATGGACACCATCAATTTGACGAGGCGGTAGTAATATGAGCATGCACTGCATAGGACAATTCATAAGCACAAGATCATCCTTATTCTCAATACGCGGTGGTAGTCCTAACACCATCTTGGTACGCGATCCACGACGGGCGCGCAACGAGCTCCTTGTACCATCGCCGGTCATTATAGATTTCTCATGGAGAATTCCGACACCTACCGGGCCACGTTGGGTTTCCTGGTCATGAGGTCGCTCCCGCCGAGTGCCACGTACGGGGCGTACGGGAGGTGGAAGAGGTCGACCAGGGTGAGTGTCTAATAAGCGCATCTGAGCCCAAGCCTTACACGCACACACATGCTTGCAAATAAAGGACGTACATCGCCCGCGACGTAGCGCTGCTTTGCCAGGATCCGATCGTATCTATCGAGGTTCTTGTCGAGCGCTGCGAGCTCCTTTTTCACCGCCGCAGCATCCGCGGGGACTCCGCGTTTCCTGTGCAGTCGGTCAGTCGGTCATTATGTGACGACGACAACGATCGCAATTGGCGCAGTGCGATTAGGACAACGCAACGCACGCTTTCATGACGGTCTCGAGCCCGAGCTTGCTCGCGCTGGGGTCAAAGTTCGTGAGCTCCGCGGACGCGGCCTGCTCGAAGAGCGCGTGCGCCTTGGGGTCGCTTGGGATCAGGCCGGAGGCGGGGTGCTTGGCCGCGATGTACCGGCAGATCGCGCGCGTCTCGTACAAGATGAAGCCGTCGTCGGCCTACATGTATCGGAAATATGTCAGGAAAGGAACCGGGAGCGAATACGGGGAGGACGAGACTTACGATGTACGGAATCTGACCAAAGGGCTGATTCTCTAGGTAGGCGGCGCTCTTGTGCTCGCCGTTGCCCACGTCGACCACGATGAGCTCGAAGGGGACCTTGAGCTCGTGCAGGGTGGTCGCGACGCGGCGCGTGCAGGTCGACTGTGGATGGCCGTACAGTTTCAGGATGGCCATTTATTTCGTTGGGAGTTGTGGTGGGAATTGGGTAGGAATGTTGTTGATCCAAGGATCGAAGGCCTCTGCTCTTATAGTTGAACTTTGTGATTACGACGCGAGCATGACCTGAGGTTCGACTTTGGCTTACTAAATTCTTCCCCTTACTAATTCTCTAGTCTGCAGCACTCATTGGAATGATTTTTTTTTTCAATCATACGTAGAGCAAGCAACCTCGGATCACCGCATGTAATGCGCTCCCCACACATTTTATTTATTCTTGGGATGTGCCATGCATGGTGACCGATATTCAAATCGCCATTGTAAAACTTTTCCGACCCCGTCAGCACGATGTGGAACTCCCGGCATCGGCGGCGTCGCGATGCCGCACACTGACTGCCCAGTTACATCCATTACACATAGGTCTGACTCTACACCAATCTCATTTAAAACTCGTACCACGTATGTTGTAAATACCATACCCCACTCATTTCTATGCCAACTTACTTCTCATCGCGGAGGACTCTGGATTCACTCCAGCGTTTAGCACTGGTTCGTGTACAAATTTCGGAGACCCGAGGTTGTCGTTCCGGATCTTCCTATCCATTATTAAAACTTGCCGCCGGGAATTCCGGTGCCAATTAAAACAGTACAGTGCGTCTATATGTCGAGGTCTGTGTACCCTGGTGCGTAGTCTCTCATAAACAAACACTTCAATAGATAATCACTCGTACCTCGCATGTTGTAAGTACCATACCCCACTCTGACCACTCATTTTCATGGGCCAACTTGCTCCAGCGTTTAGCACTGGTTCGTGTACAAATTTCGGAGGCCCGAGGTTGTCATTCCGGCGGATCTTCGATAACTATCCCTCCTGCCTATTATTAAAAACTTGCCGCCGGGAATTCCGGGGCCAATTAGGACATGCGCCCATATGTATGCTGAAGTCTGCGTAAGTAAGTAACATCCTACAGTACATATGTAGTCTCAGGTTAAAAATATGCTACAAAAAGAAAACTCTCCTCGTACCTCGCTTATTGTAAGAACCGGACTCTGCTCTAATCCACTTCTGTCCCGGAGAATCTTATTCCCAAGTCAACTGCCGATGCGCCCCATTGGTTTGTGTGTGATACAAATTTTGACTTGAAACCGCTCCTGTCTGTTTGGGCTCCCGCATGAATTAAGAAACGATTATGTCTGGGATGAACTTGAAGCGAACCATTCGGCTTGCGGTTGGGTATGATGATGGTATGATCGGATCATTCGGCACGTAATCGTGTGACTCTCTACACCAGCACTCATGCCCCTTTTTTTCAATTTGCCCCCAGTGCTGCCTGGGCCCCGCTCTCCGGTTCTGTCTCCGAGATATATAGATTATTGTTCGCGTCCCTCGTGCTCTCTCCTCGCGAGATCTCCTCCGCTCTTCACGACGACTTCGTTCTTTGCACCAAGTACGCATCGGCCGCGGACAGTTAGTTCTTTTGTGGCAGCACGCTCGTTCGCTCTGTCCGTCGGCCTTTCTTTCTTCTCTGCGCACAGCTCAGCTCACCGCATTGCACGCCTAGTTTCCACTTGGAAACACCCAGGGGTGCATCGCACGCGATTCCAACCGCGAGGAAATCGTCGTCGTGTTCCGCGGTACTTTCAGCTTGAAAGATGCCGTGATCGGTACGTCTACTCCCTTCCTTCCTTCTTTCCATTATTAATAAATCCAAACTCAAACTCACGCCCACGCCGATAGACGCCCTCGTGCTCCTCGCCCCATTCGTCTCCCCCGGCATCACCTCTCTATCGTCAAGGCGGAGCGCACCAACTACCCGACGTACCGCATTGTTTTTACAGGTATCCATCCTCCTCCCCTCCTCTCGCGCGCTCCGGGTCCGAACTTAGTGCATGCCCCCACAGACCATAGCTTGGGCCGTGCCATCGCGTCCCTCGCCGCGCCCTCGCTCAAAATCGCACTCCCCGAGGCGACGATCAAGCTCTACACATTCGGTACCGCAGCGTTCATGCGCTCTCTTTCACACCGCATGCTGAGCAGACTGCCCAGGTCAGCCCCGTGTCGGCGACGCCAAATTCGCGCTTCGTGGAAGACACGATCGGCGGCGAGAATATCTTCCGGAGTGCGTCGACTTTGATCTTATCGAACTCACGTTCTAATCTTTCCTCCGCCGCAGCGGTGCACACCTTCGGCAAGTCGCGCTCTTCTCCTCATTGTCGTCCGTGTGTGTCCCTGACCGCCGTTAGATTTGCGCTACTTTAGACGGCGTCCCGACGATGGTGCCGCGGATCTGGAAATACGAACACTTGTGCGTCCCCGTCCTTCACCCTCACGCGTTCATCCTCTTCCACAATTAATTGAAAACTTGAATAAAAAATAGCGCGACGGAATAGTGGCAGTTCCGAGACCCCACGCCGCTCACACCGAGGGAACGCACGGTGAAGCAGTGCTTGGGCGGCGAGGACCCCACCTGCAGCAACTCCATCCGTTCGTCGCCCTTCCTCGCTTCGTTCCCTCCGTCGTTCCAAATTCTTTCCTTCCTTCATTCCGTTCATTCATTCTTCCGTATATCACTTGATTCATCTTTCAATGTGGCGGGGATGTTTACTCATATGCATATTCTTTCCTTATGCACGTCACAGTCTCCACTGGCATCAACCCCGCGCACACCTTTTACTTTGGGCAGTCTGAGCGCATTCTCTTTCTAGTCGTCCTCAATCTTCATAGGATGTGTGTGTCGGATAGTTACGGCCCTCGGTCCACCACGTTCCGAGTCCGTCGCTGTTCCTTCCAAAGAACAATGAAGAAGAATCAAGAAGAACAAGTCGAGGAGATGGATTGTTGTCAGACTCGTGAATCTGCATTCATTTTTTTCAATGCGAATATTTTACGAGCGCTTATGTAATAAGTGATCGTCCATTTGGGAAACGAAGATGAGGATTTTTCGACCTCTTGACAAGTCAGTCCCCTCTATCCGTTCTAATAAATTGATGGTATATTTGTAGTGTTTTTAAGAAGATTCATTAGATTTTTTGTGATAAAATAGTGGCTGTAACCAGCTTATGTAATGTCCTGAACACTTTGTGCGCATGTTCGATTCCCGTTGCGAACATATATTTCAGAACCAACCTTTTTCAAGGTTCAATCTATGTACAAGTAAATCTAGAATCATTTCCACAAGTGCAGCCAGGACAATTAATAGCTGCCTGTTTTCACTCTTTGCTTGTGCTCCCAATTTCCAACACTTCACTGTTAGAAGTGTTGTACATTTGGTTGTAGGTATAGATACCAGACTTGTGATTTTACGATTACAAGTTTACAGGGTCTTTTTGTGATCAGAACAGCCAAACACTGAGTAAACAGAATCTCAGGAAGCCCCAGTGTGGCACCCCTGCTTAAATCAACTCAATAATATTCAGGAGAGCTACAGAGATGCTAATTAGCGTTACAAGATTGTGTGGCTGGTTCAAATAATTTTTTGTGGGTACTGACACAAGTTCATCAATCAGAACTAATCAATCCAAGTCTGATGGGAAAGGGTGCGGAAGGAGATGGCCTTGTGAGACATTTTCGTTGAAAGCTTTGATACCCATTGGGCTTTTACCTTGCTAGGTAAGGGTTATCAGCCAGGATAGGGGAAAGGTGCTGACACTTGGCTAGACGAATGCTACATTGACTCGCTGAATTCCATCATCCAGGTGCAGTAGATATTCATGTTGTTGGCTTATGGGGTGTCAATTAAATCCACCTGGTCCGCCAGAATTGACCATTTATATATATTTGAGAAGCCTCCATGGACGGAATATAAGCTCTAGAAATATAAGCCCAGACGTCACAGCCTACAACAGGAGTAGAAGAAACCAACCTTTCTGCCCTGACATCTCTGACCAAACAGCAGACAAACAAGATGTTGCAATGTCCCAGCTTGGAACCGGCCAGTGAATTGTTCTGAAAATATTTGAGAAGGCTCTATGGAGGTAGAAGATACTCAAGAAATACATGCCCCGACATTGCAGCTTATAACAGGAGTAGAAGAGACCAACTTTTCTGCCCTGATATCTCTGACCAAACAATGGACAAACAATATGGTGGGATGTCCCACCTTGGAACCAGCCAGTGAATTATTCTCAAAATATTTGAGAAGACTCTATGGAGGGAGAAGATACTCTAGAAATATACGCCCTGACATTGCAGCTGATAAGAGCTCGATTCAAACAGCATCTCCCACTGACCTTGATGGTCTAAGATGCAGCCGATGTAGACGGCACTGGCCTCCTGCCATCAAGTTTTCCAGACTCTGCTGTGAAACTGGTTACAGTCAGATTACAGCATTTCGAGGAACATAGGTTGCGGGCCCCTTCCCCCCCCTTTTTTGGTCACTTTTTAATCCTCACGAGCATTGCCCCTCTAACGGGCTCAATTCTCATCCATTTCATTTGTAAGTACAAGACATACCTCCACTCTGCTCCGGAGCACCACTTGGGGTTGGGGACATGGGAAGAGGTGGCCGCAACATAAATGACTGATCCTGCTTGCACCACTTGCAGGGGGGGAAAAAACCACGGCTAACTGGATTGAATGAGAAATTGTTAAAACATTAGCTCTCGAGGAGGGACTCGGACATGATGTAGGTGGGATAAGGCCTGATTGAACAGGGATACATCAAGACATCAGTGACTGAAGTATGCCCTTGAATAGCGTGTGTGGAACATGTGTAATTGGCTCGACGTATTATAATTGGCATTTGTCCACTAGCAGCAGGGATTTGAGGGGTTTATGTGCTGAAAATTTCTTCCTGAGAGAGAATTGAGCATAGCCATCCCATACAGTGACCTTAGCAACGTCAATTTGATACAGTGAATCCACGGGAATTGAAGTAAAGGTCGTTTGGAATCTTGATACGGTAACACACACAGCAGTGGTTACGTTTGTTGAGAAAAAGAAATGACAGGCAAATTGAGAGTTGAAGAAACAATTGCTACCCAGCAGGTCCCGTCTGTTGAGAAAACCCAGAAAAAAAACAGAGACAGCAGGGAGAGTAAATGGTAGCCAACAGGTCAGGTGGGATTCTGGGATGCTGCAGAAAATGCAGTTGCAGTTGTTCTTTTATCCTTAGGCAGAAACGACGTGGCTACTACGTGGCCGTAGTCCAATGCGTGTCACTCTGTGGCACAGTGGGTAAATTGGGTGTTTTTCAGAACTGTGGCACAGCTTCGGAAAAACTGCTGTTGAGGTATCCGGTGTAATGGGCTGTGTTGAACCAAGGAAAGGAAATTGTATTGCTGATATATTGGCCACCGCAGACTTGATGAGGGCTGAACCGTACCCACTGCGTAGTTTGTGGGGATGGTGTGAATATGTACTGGCAAAAGGATGAGCTGTGGAGTAGCTGTAATAGACTGTGCATTTTCAAGCAGAATCAGACACAGCATGTTAGTCCCTTCAAGTCGAGGGAGAAAACGGGAGGAGAGCAGAAAGAAAGGAGATTTGCTGGAAGGGGATATGATCAAAGACCAAACAAAAGCTGTAGATTTCGTTAAGAGAACGAGTAATGCTCAATCGATTTTAGAGTCCATTCGCAGTGCTTGACGTCTTTGGACTCTCGGATATTCACACAGAAATGATGGTAATGAGTTACAGCGTATTGCCCCTATAGCGGGCTCAAATCTCATTCATTTTACCTGTAAGTATGCTCTATCGAATTCCTGGTACCGATTAAGTTCCAGGTCTCCAAACGATATATGAAAACTCCCGATCAGTACTCGATCATGCACTTAGCGTTGTAAACGTTTGTCTATATGTACGTATATTAACACATCTCGCCGGTTTCCGGGTTCTTCTTAGGGGTCGTTGTCACTGTGTATCTTCTTGCTATCACCCTACCGGATACTCTTGTTCCCTGGAAATTAGAATTTGTTGTGTCGAGGCTACCAAATTTGTCGCGGGCCTACTGTACCATTTCGACCGTAGGTTCACAGTATGTCACCCGTCACCGCACATGTTCATTTTATAACATGTTCAATCCTCGGCAATCACGATAAAATTGCCATTTGTGGTAATCCGGCAACTGCCAGAGGAGAAATTTTCACATTTTTTAGCCTATTTAGGCCACAAAAATTCATTGTCACCGTCACCTGTCCCAAATAGGTTCAGTTCATGACCCCCTGTCACCGTCACCTGAACCTATGGTCGAAATGGTACAGTATCCACATCCTTTGGCATCAAACAAGTTCGGTGATATCCTGGTGGAGTTGAAAGGCTAAAGATGCATGCATGCAATACAGTACGTCTCGTGCTTCTGAAGATTATTGGCTACAGGTTTCCAGGCCAGGTCCGGGCCGAGGTACTAGGGATGCCCAGCGGGCCTTTTGAATTATTGAGTACATTTCCGGTAGCAATAGGGGATGTGAGACTATTTTAGGGGAGATATAATGTGACCGACCACTCATAAGCGCGAGTTTTTGCCGGGCTCCGCCACGGCCCCCACCCAAGTCAAATCAAGGTGAATGTTTTTGTTCAACTGATGCGGGTGTATGGGTGTCCTCTTTGGACAAAAATAAATTGATTGGGAACGGCTTGTTTCCGTTGATTTCGCATCTGATCACTAGCTCTTTTGGTGATGATCATCATGAATCATCGTGATAACGACCACAAAGGACATATTGTACATTGTCAAATCCATATCTTGCTCACCAAAATCAAGCACCATCGGACTCGAAAACAAGGACACTGTAGACAAGAACAGGTCAATATCCATTTCCAAAATCAAAATTTTGCATACCCAAATCAAAAATGGGGATCTTGTAATTTTGTTTCTGCGTCAAACAGTCTTGTTCTACTTTTGTCTCCAAGGTTTTGTTCAAAGCTTCCTCGTTCTTGGAGCTCCAATCTTGTTCTCGTCCTCTTCCCTCGTGAGTCTTTCTGGATGGTTTTGATCATCAAGGCGGCATTTTTCAAATTGCAAGGTTGATTTATTGATTTCGTTTCCAGGTCCTTGCATCTTTCCAATTTCACTGCTTGCACCGATTATTATGAGATTTATTCAAAGGCTTACCTGCTGGATTGCCTCGAGGAAATGCAGGACCCCGCTGTTCTGCTCCTGAAGTTGGAGGCGGTCACCAATTTGAACTGGTGGACAACGGGGACTTTTACCTGGGAAGGGGGAGCTCCTCCCGCACACTATGCTGCAGCTCACTTAGTCCCCACCTGTCTGTGACAAGCAACAAATGGGCCATAGGCAAATTTTTTATTCTGTACGTCTACTTACAGCCTATTTTCAAGCAATTTTCAAGTTGAAAGGGCTCTTTTTATCAAAGAGTCCAGACCTGGAGCAGCTGCTATACACCTTGAAGTCCACCCAACAGGGTCATCTTAACAGTTCAGAAACAAGTGGATGTCAGTCTTGGCCCAGCCTTGGGGCCTAATCGAACCTTGTGAAATTTTATAAGTCCATCAGTTTTTTAAATTAAATTATGTAATCCTTCTTGGGAATATCACCGGACAGTGAAGAGAAGGTCAGGTCCCAAAAGGGTTCTAACCGAGTGTCCTACCATAAAAGTGGCTGCATGGTCCACATTTGGTGAGCGTCTTGTAATCATCGACCCCCTGGAATGGTGCGTGCTCCGTTGGCATCTTGTAGATTTATGTAAGGATAACCACCTGTACATATATGTTCATTGTTTGTCTTCAGTAAACTTTCATGTGGTGGACCACGCGAGTATAATAAATCCCCCCTGCTGGCATGTAATTGTTCATAGTGATCATCATCAAAGGTAGTGAACATAACATAACATAGGTCCATAACGGAAACAAAATTCACCTGAACGAAAACATAATGTGTAAGTCATGCGAAAACAAAACCCAGCTGTGCAAAATCAAAAAATAACTGGTCACATGATATACATGATTTTGTGCCGATCTGATCTTGTTTTCGTTCCTCGTGATCTCGATCTTGTTCTGGGCGATCATTTTGTTGCTTTTGTCGCCCATTTGATTGTTACTATGTTCCCGCTGCCACAATTTTAGAGTGTGTCCACAATGATCATTGGCAAAACCAAAGTCACAACAGGGTTTAGCAAAACATTGAATTATGTCCAACAAAGACACCTATAGGGTGCCTTTCGAGTGAGTCGAGGGAGGGAATCGGGCTGGATTGAGTGTAAAGATCATGGACCTCAGATTACATATGTAGACCTGTACAGCCCGAGTTGATGTCAAAGTGGGTGCGAGTTACTCGATCTCCCAGTCTTCCTCACGCTGGTGCGCTGGCAATTCTAATTTAAATCCAGATAATGTGATACTAGTAATAGATGTTGACATCACACAAGATGTCTTTGGGCTATGAACTGCTTTCGGATTAAACGCGTCTCAGGATTCAGGAAAGGCCGTAGCATTGTGTAGACTTTCGGGATTGGACGTCGAATCCAGAGCAAGTTAGATGCGACTTCGGTGGGCAACACGAGATCACTGAAGGTTGAGCGGATTCGCAAAGCAGCAGTCTGAGCGAATGAACGATCTACGATACAAAAGATCATATGGACGTGGTACTGCAACTATCGAGGGTAATTATTAGAGCAGAGACAGTCGAGGCTTGACGTGTAGATGTTGACAATTTAGTTCAGCCTGGTATGCCTGGCGGTGGTCGCTATTCTAGATGTGATGAGTCCGAGTTCCGAGGAAATGGGATGCACGCACCTCATCCGTCCATCTCACAGAATCATAAAAAGAGAAAACTAGTTTCTTTTGCACACGGAGCTCCCGATGACGGCCGAAAACACTTGGGTCGAGTGCTCGGTGACACCCCGAAAGGGACCAGTGTTCGGCTTCGAAGGAAACATCCTACAGCAGTGAGAGGAGGAAGTCCAGATAATTCATGTCGTTGAATTGTAGTAGCGACCAACAGGAGAGGTAGCGAAGGTCGTGAATGAGGGATGAGGAACCGGGTGTCCGATTGAGACTCGCAAAAAGGCTGCTCGTGATGAGGTGCTGGTTGGCGCCTAGCCCATCACTGGCAAAGTGGTGATCCGTGATCTCTAGCCGCTGCAGCAATGGAAGTACAGATAAACTCTCGAGGAGTTCCGACTCCGTGATAACGACATGGGTCAGGCGAAGGGTGTGAAGATGGCAGTTGAAGGAAGAAAGTGCTCAGATCGCGAGGAATTCACTGTGGGGCCAGCATATAGGGAACGACTGGTATTCCACGGATTCGAAAGATAGTTCCTGCAAGACGGGGAGCGTGAGGACAGGGAGAATTGCGTTGAACACATTTAAACAATTTTCTTCAGAGAAAAAATCCCTCCCGTCGATCGAGAGAGCACTGATGCCAGAAACTGCTGGCAATATATTGAGATTCGAAGGAGTGACGGTGTTCGCCCAGTCGTGGAAATTGAATTGTAATTATTGTAATTGAAACTTTGCCGAAATTATGAAGTTGTGTGAGAATCAGTCTAAGCTGTGTTAGAATGAGACGTTGGCTCCCGAACTTGTGTTAGAATTTATATATGTGTGTGAGAATATACATATGTGTGTGTGTGAAATAATAAAAGTGCATTCTGACTGCCATACTAACCTCAGGTTTAGATTCAACTTATGCTCTCAGGGATGCTCTTTCTCAACTGAGATTGATTTCAAGAAGATATAACAGAGGTGCTTCTTGGTCACATATCCAAAGAAGGAGCACTGCGAAACACCAATCATTATTACAGCAGGTTTGAGCACAGTGAAAGGCAATTGCCTCAATATATACTGTAATATCATGTTTGTCATTGGGTTGCTTCCTAACTAACTAGTTCTGAGGTTGCACAGGAAATATCCAGAGGGGTATGTGAGGGGCCCATATAAAAATTTACAATCAGACTCACTGCTGTGCATCTCTTTCATTTTTCACTGCAACTGTATGGGCCATATAGTGTATAATAATTATGCTAAAACCGTAGTTAAAATACGCATCTTGGGTCAGCGGGAAACAATAGGTGTCACGTGGTGGGCGAGGTAATTAGCACACAACCTGTCTCCGTTTGGCAAAGTGACGCAACTTGTTCCCGATCCTTATTGTCTTCCAAAATACGCAACTTGGACTGATCTTTGCATTGTGTGGAACATCAATTTTTTGGGTTGACTCGGGCCGGAATCGGACTGAGCCATCTCAGATGATGATGAGAAGGGTCCAGATGTGTCCTATGGCCCATGGGACGATGGGAGTCGTTGCGGGGACACGTTTACAGCTGAACCCGAACCGTCACCGTAACGTTCGGGTAAGAGCTGAACTCAGCGATGGTACGGGGATGCAACCATTTTTACTGGCCGTTTTTCCGTAAAAATACGGGACGGTTTGATGCCCTAGATGGGACCGGATAAAGACTAACGAGACCTCGAACTGTGGTTACATCATCGAGCTCTAAACTCCAGAAACCGTGCCCACTAGGGTGTAGAGCAGTCATCAATCGGCCGCAAAGATCACATCTTATCTTGAGTTGATCCCGGATCGGCATATACGGGGATTGCCAATTCGCCACAAATTCGGTTGAGAGGGTAATGGTGTGTGGATGTGCAGTGGATGAGTGGTGTGTTTAAAGTGCCTAAGTTCTGGTTGTGTGTTTTTCTGCACTCAAATACTAGCTGTGCCATTTTGTTTTTCGAAACACAGTCTCGACCTGTGTGTTTTGTCCAACCTTTTGTCTAAGTAGTGTCATTTCTAACGGTTTTTTCAAAGGTGTTGAGTTTTTTAATTATTATACAGTATATGTCCCATACAACTGGAAACCTGGCACCCTTTTCAAGGATGCCATCAACCTCTGTGTGGGCTCCAGCAGCAGCAGCCTGCAATGAGCTCCCATAGTCTCCCTCTGCTGCATTGACATCAGCGACCAATATAAAAATTTACAATCAGACTCACTACTGCGCATTTCTGTCATTTTCAACTGGGACTGGAAACCTGCCACCATTTTCAAGAAGGATGCGGACAATCTCCATGTGGCCTCGAGCAGCAGCAGCCTGCAATGAGCTCCCATGGTATCCCCCTGCTGCATTGACATCGGCACCCTTTTCAAGAAGGATGCAGACAATCTCGGTGTGGCCTCCAGCAACAGCAGCCTGCAATGAGCTCCCATAGGCTCCCCCTGCTGCATTGACATCGGCACCCTTTTCAAGAAGGATGCAGACAATCTCTGTGTGGCCTCCAGCAATAGCAGCCTGCAATGAGCTCCCATCTTCTCCCCCTGCTGCATTGACATCGGCACCCTTTTCAAGAAGGATGCAGACAATCTCGGTGTGGCCTCGAGCAGCAGCAGCCTGCAATGAGCTCCCATAGGCTCCCCCTGCTGCATTGACATCGGCACCCTTTTCAAGAAGGATGCGGACAATGTCGGTGTGGCCTCGAGCAGCAGCAGCCTGCAATGAGCTCCCATGGTATCCCCCTGCTGCATTGACATCGGCACCCTTTTCAAGAAGGATGCGGACAATCTCGGTGTGGCCTCCAGCAACAGCAGCCTGCAATGAGCTCCCATGGTATCCCCCTGCTGCACTGACATCGGCACCCTTTTCAAGAAGGATGCAGACAATCTCTGTGTGGCCTCCAGCAATAGCAGCCTGCAATGAGCTCCCATAGGCTCCCCCTGCTGCATTGACATCGGCACCCTTTTCAAGAAGGATGTGGACAATCTCGGTGTGGCCTCCAGCAGCAGCAGCCTGCAATGAGCTCTCATAGGCTCCCCCTGCTGCATTGACATCGGCACCCTTTTCAAGAAGGATGCGGACAATCTCTGTGTGGCCTCCAGCAGAAGCAGCCTGCAATGAGCTCTCATAGGCTCCCCCTGCTGCATTGACATCGGCACCCTTTTCAAGAAGGATGCGGACAATCTCTGTGTGGCCTCCAGCAGAAGCAGCCTGCAATGAGCTCCCATGGTTTCCCCCTGCTGCATTGACATCGGCACCCTTTTCAAGAAGGATGCAGACAATCTCGGTGTGGCCTCCAGCAGCAGCAGCCTGCAATGAGCTCCCATAGGCTCCCCCTGCTGCATTGACATCGGCACCCTTTTCAAGAAGGATGCAGACAATCTCGGTGTGGCCTCCAGCAGCAGCAGCCTGCAATGAGCTCCCATGGTATCCCCCTGCTGCATTGACATCGGCACCCTTTTCAAGAAGGATGCAGACAATCTCGGTGTGGCCTCCAGCAGCAGCAGCCTGCAATGAGCTCCCATAGGCTCCCCCTGCTGCATTGACATCGGCACCCTTTTCAAGAAGGATGCGGACAATGTCGGTGTGGCCTCCAGCAACAGCAGCCTGCAATGAGCTCCCATGGTATCCCCCTGCTGCACTGACATCGGCACCCTTTTCAAGAAGGATGCGGACAATCTCTGTGTGGCCTCGAGCAGCAGCAGCCTGCAATGAGCTCCCATGGTATCCCCCTGCTGCATTGACATCGGCACCCTTTTCAAGAAGGATGCAGACAATCTCTGTGTGGCCTCCAGCAGAAGCAGCCTGCAATGAGCTCTCATAGGCTCCCCCTGCTGCATTGACATCGGCACCCTTTTCAAGAAGGATGCGGACAATCTCTGTGTGGCCTCCAGCAGAAGCAGCCTGCAATGAGCTCTCATAGGCTCCCCCTGCTGCATTGACATCGGCACCCTTTTCAAGAAGGATGCGGACAATCTCGGTGTGGCCTCGAGCAGCAGCAGCCTGCAATGAGCTCCCATGGTTTCCCCCTGCTGCATTGACATCGGCACCCTTTTCAAGAAGGATGCAGACAATCTCGGTGTGGCCTCCAGCAGCAGCAGCCTGCAATGAGCTCCCATAGGCTCCCCCTGCTGCATTGACATCGGCACCCTTTTCAAGAAGGATGCGGACAATCTCGGTGTGGCCTCCAGCAGCAGCAGCCTGCAATGAGCTCCCATCGTATCCCCCTGCTGCATTGACATCGGCACCCTTTTCAAGAAGGATGCGGACAATCTCGGTGTGGCCTCCAGCAGCAGCAGCCTGCAATGAGCTCCCATCGTATCCCCCTGCTGCATTGACATCGGCACCCTTTTCAAGAAGGATGCGGACAATCTCTTCATGGCCATAGTATGATGCCACAATGATCCCTGGGCCCTTTGCATGCTGCAGCAAAGGTGCCCCCTGAAGCAGAAACTTTGTAGTTTCCACAAGGTTTGCAGCTGCTGCAATCCATAATGCAGAGGGTTGTAATGGGTGATGTGAATAATTCCATGGTGGGGAGTTCCACTTATACTCCCAGATCGCTCCAGGATTCACTGTGTTTCTCCACTGAAAAACTCGACCAAGAAACCTGAGAAGAATTTCTCTGAGTTGAACCTCAGGCTGTCCAGCAGCATGTGCGAGGCAATGCTGTGAATACTCAACCAGAGGGGGTAGATTCCCAACTTTCCAGGATGAATCTGGATATCCATCAAAGGCAAGGAATGTGAGCAGAGTACATGTTATTTCTATTTGTGCATCTGGAAATTGCTGGGCCTGAATGCTGTCCAGATATTCTTGTGTGGTGTAGTGAACAAGTCGCACTACAGAAGATTCCTTGTCCACAATGACAAGCCCAGCACAGACAGAGATAATAATATCAATGTCCATAAGATTCTCCTCATTCAGCTGTCGCATGCCTGGTTTAACAGCAAGAGCAACTTGTAATTCTTCAATGGTTAGAGGCCTCTTTGCATTTGCAACCCAAGTAATGGTTGAGCGAGCTGTCTTTCTGTCATCCGTGCTCTGGGCATCAATTCGCTGTATTGCAATATCATAGCTGCCATAAAGATCCTCTGGGAGGGCATTCAGAGCTTCTTGAACTGCTGAGATTGTACTCTTTGTGCTCAGAGAATCAATGTGAAGCTTGGCAAGAAGGAACCTGGTTGGAATGTTCAGTTTCTTTCCAACAACAAATTGTCACCACTCACATTCCTTCCACAGAGTCAATGATTTTTGTAAGAATTTGCTCTTCTAACACAGGTTTCTTCTGAATGAGCTTGGACAGGCGCTGAGACAACTTGATCTGTGAATTGATGTATGCTTGAATATCCTCTCGTGCTGCCTGAATATCCAGTGTTTCAAGATTGGGAAAGGAGGAAGACTCTGGAGAAATATTTGGCCGTGAAGTGATCATCAAGTTCACATTGCTACCCATTGCTGCTAGTTGTTGGAGTAGAATTTCTCGTTGAAACTCGGGACATTCATCCAGAGCATCGACAATAACAAAGACCTTTGAGAACTCCCTCAGGCTAGAGCTGAGCATGTCAACAACTTCATCCAGTGATGGCACAGTGCCCTTCTCTCGGTGCCGCTGATATAACTTCTTTGCAATAGAGCCAACATCTCTGCCATGCACAAGCTGTCTCCAGAGAGCTGCCAGAAGCTTAGATAGTGTTTGGTCACTGGCTTCTTTGTGGTTCAGATAAATGCAAGCTACACCCAGGTTTTTGTTGTCTTCACATTTGTCACTGAGATGCTTCACAATGATTGATCTAGGTGCAGAGTAATTAGCAGGTATGTTTTCAGAGCATGGATGGATGTACGCAAGGACTGTTTTCCCTGCACCCGCTGTACATTCTCAATTGATTAGCACCTTGAGCAGATGGTGAAGGTAAGCAACACACGAATTCCACGGCACCAGAGTGTCCTTCTGGAACCAGATTTCCATTCTTGAAAACATGGATGGGCTAGCAGCCATTCACCGGTTCCCTTCTGCCGCACCCGAAAAATATCTTCTTGTCTTGGAAAGAAATTGATTGGTGAAAGCCAGTTGAGGAAGTCGAGGCGCCGAATATCTATTCCTTCTTCCTTGTCACCACGGTGTATCACAATGTGTATGGTTTCAGCGTCCAAATGCAGAGTGGGACCATATCCAGGGCCTCCAGATCCGCCCTGTCCCTGTCCACTGCCCAGTCCACCAGAGCCTCCTGTGCCTCCTGGGTAAAATAAATACTGATATAGGTATCCTAATCAAATTTTCTCGCACCATGGACCTCCAATGTAAATTTGCTGCGGTGATGGGACATAGCCATTCTGAGTAAGTTGTATCTTATGTATGAGGGTCAGTCAGCACTATCGGTCATCCAAGTTCACATGACAGAACTAACCAAAGAGGATGTAGTGCTGAAATAGAGTTGGGGGTGGTAGCACGAAGAATGTGTTGGAGATTGAGAAGAGGGATCGGAAAAGCATGCACAGGCCACGTCGCGCTTTAAATTGGACAGAACGCATTGACGCCGGATCCGAAGGAGTGGTTAGCCGCATTGTTCGCGGGCTGTTCAAACAAAGATCGATGTGGCGCTTCGGCGACGACAGCCGGCTGACACAAACGCTTCCATACTGCTCCCGAATGAACTGGTAGTCCTGTTCGAATGCAGATTAGTCAATTTTTCCGCTCAGTGGCCATGAGCTGGAGATAGTAGCTACAGTGTTCAACGTGAAGACTTGAGGGTGTTGCGTGGTCGCCATATTGTTCGGGCGGGTGCCAAACTAGGATTGACAGCGCTTCTGCAATGACACCGTCTCAATCACCGACATGGATCGATCAAATCTACTATCTAGCTCCGTATGTATCCTACCTTCCATGGCCATGAGGATTACGACAGATTACGACGGCCATCCGGTTCCGGCTTCGACAATAATCCAGTGGTATCGAGCGCCGAGCTCCCAGCGTTGCTCTGGCAGACTGGCAGCTTCCGGTTATGTTAACATTGCGCCCTTATCGATATGGGCGTTCCATCCCATTTCGATTCCGGCGTCTATTTATCGCCCACCCTCATCGCCGATGTGCCTATTCCCGGACAGCCCGGTTACGTTGCTTGGTTCCTCTTCCCTCGCTCGCCGCCCTCGCCTCGCCTTCCTCGCGTACCCCCCGCGCCCGTCCTGTACCCTGTGCGCCACTCGCGCTGCTCGTCCTCCTCCCTCTCCTTCGCGTACTCTGCCTACGCTGCCGTCCTGAATCTCTTAAACGATGACACCGGTGAGTAGCGTCCCTCCTCCTCCCTCGGCCTATCCCGACTTCATCGATCCGGATCCGCCAAGCGGGATCAGTCGACCACGACGAACGGGCTCATCTTCCGCGCTTCGGTGTTTGTGCCCCACTACGGCGACGGTGACGGCGGCAGCCCCAACCGGAGCACAAGCCCGCGTTCTGCCCCTACGCTTCTTCCCGCATGCAACGGGCACACGGGCTTGATCCGCGTCCTCCTCGGCATTTCCCGTGCGCTTTCCGTGTGCATGCGCGGACGTGCTGCGTTCGTTCTTCCTTCTTTCACAGAACCACGACTAATTGTGACTTGTCTATTTACCAGCTCACCCAACCTCGAGGGCTTTCGCCGCCGCAGGATGATGCAGTACGGTGATGAGGGCGTGTGGAGGCAGAGAATGGATGATGTGTTTGGTGCTTATAGCTATGAGTGACTGGTTTCTGCACTTGTACTTCATTTTCGTTTCCCTTCTCTCTTCTCTTTCTTTTTCATCATCTCCCTCCACTGCGGCGGCACCTCCCTCTCCCCATCTTCACGGTGCTTGCCTTCGTCTTTCATCGTTGACATTTTCTCCGCTTCGTACTCCCTTATCAACGGCAATTGCTTGCCTTCGACCTCGCCGCGATTACCGTGACTTTCCTTCGTCCTCATTCGAGGTGTCGCCAATTGCCTCCTTTTTCCCCATCTTCACCCACGCCAGCTGTATACACTAACCTCCTTTCACGCGCACCGGTGGTCCGTCGTCTCCCGGCGCCGAGGACGACAAGGACATCCGCCGACAGTCCTAGCCGACCCATTGTTGTTATTTTTATTGTCTCTACCCACTGCATACCTACGTATCGTCGATACTCCCTCGCGCTTCGCACCTGGCGTACCGTACCATATTTGAATTTCTACTTCCTCATACATAGATATGTGGTCTCGTACTCGGATGTTGTATACTACTTGGGTGTGCGCGTGGAGGAGACTGGTAAACACTTGTGCTTATGAACTGTCCTATGTAGTGCATGCTCATATTCCTGCCGCCTCGTCAAATTGTATCATACCTCATGGAAAGAAAGCTCAAGTGCCCATCAAATATTATCGTTCTATCAGAATCGTTCAAACCTACGAATACATGGTAGCGTATGACAAGATCTGATAGCACTGGGGGGTCTGCGACTCTTTATGCGTACATGTTTCAAATCCCAATTCATACAGAAGTCCCATTCGAATCGGGGTCAGGTCCATGTCGGTGGTGGCCGAATTTTTATCTTCCAGTCTATTCCCTCTCGAGCTCCCAGATACGAGCACCGTGAGGAGAATTCAAAGTCAATATTGTGAAAGGCTTACACTTCTGCTGTCGAATATGCGCAATCCGAACGTGCGGTTGCGGCTCAAGTCCGAGGAATTTGGTGAGACTCGGACATAGAATCAGAACTCGGGCGAAGACTCGAAGAAGTTAGAACATGCGAATTTAGGCATAATGGAACCTTTCTTGTATGACAGAAAGATGGTCCAGACAAGTTCAAACGACCTTTAACACGCGTACTTATTCGGTGTAAGTGCGGTAAAATAGAACATGGCTACAATGTCCTGGGTGTTCTCTCCGAGTTCACTGCGAAATAGGTACGAACAGAGGGATAGAAGTTCTGGGTACGAGCCAATGAACACCTAAACCGCTACATATTTACTTACTATTGTGACCCAGCGCGATTATCTCCGCCGCGTCATTCTCAGAGTAACTGGCCCACATCCAAACGCCATGCCAACACGTCCCGCCCGTCCCATGACCCGCTCTTCATACTGAGCTCGGGTTTCTCCACTTCGGAGCGGGACATCCAGATGCCAATCACGAAGGAATAGAGAAAGGAAGCACAGTGCCTCGGTGTAGGTGAATTTTCTACCGAGGCACGCGCGCGGGCCTTGTCCTATGTGTACTTGAATAAACGAGATTTCATCGAGGTCAAAAGGCGCACCGAACATCGGGACATCGGTCTCCGAGACACCGTACCATCTCGAGGGCCGATATTCGTCGGGTTCGGGGAAGACGTGCGGATTGTGGTCTGGAGCACCGTACCGGGTCAGGCCTGCGGATAGTGGGCAAATAAATACTCACAGACAGCAATCATTTCAATCACCATGAGCGTTCCCTTCTTCAAAACCACGGTCCTCTCCACTGGACGCATGACTTTGATCGGTACATCTTCAGTCATTTCTCTTGTCAGCATAGCTCCACCCGCTGCGTTGCATCAGAACACGGAGAACGATCTGAGATATACCTGGTCGAGATCGTCACCGGGCGAGGGTTAGGGATATGAATTTGAACATACTGGGTCACGGTTGGACGGGATATTGTCCATGATCTCGTCGTACGCAGTTGCTTGCTCTTTCTGGTGGATTGCGAGGAAGCCAAGCGTTGCGACAATTGCGCATGCCGTGGTCTCTGGATCGAGTCAGGATAAATTGCGAATCGGGATAAACTTTGAAATGCCTACCGCGGCCAGCAAATAGAAGTGTGAAGGTATTCCCGATCTGGAGGACCGTCAGACCAGAATTAGGAAAATGCGCAGCGAGCCATACAACTTCCTGCTCCTCGAGGCCAAGCTTGCTGTCCGCGTCCTTATCCATAGCCGCAACTAGTCGAGAAAATATATCGCCGCGGTGACCCTCCTCACCGCTCATACCATTCAATTCGGTCCGGCGCGTGTCGACGAATGAATGCATGAACGAGCGCAGAGTCTTCCAAGCCTGGTCAAGACTCTTGATCCTGCGATAGATCAGAGCCAGCTTGACTTCGACGGATTTATACTTACTTCCGAATCGGTAACTTGTACACCCAGCCGGGCAACGCCAGCCGAGTAATCGCGGAGCGGGAAACGATGGAGAGGGATTCGCCAAAAGTCATCTCGCTGTTGGGGGCAGGGATGTCGTTCCAAGGCATGTGTAAGCCAAATCCGCACCGGGCGATTATAATCAACGCCAACTGCGTGTAAACCCATTAATCAAACGTGGCTTAATAAGATAGACCACTGTCTTCTTGCCTTGTGCGGAAGATGATTTACGTTGGAAACCGCGATATTATCCTGATTATCCCAACGCTCGGCGCCAATCATCTCTCGGTACGCAGCAATGGTCTCGTCGACGATCAAGGAATATCTAGGAAATAATCAACTCCAATCGGAGAACGTATAATTTTCCATACGTTTTCGAAGTGAACGCAGGCGCCATAATACGCCGGTGGCGTTTCCACATCTCATCATTCGCGGAGATGACATTGTCTCCTCACAGGCTACGATCAGTAGTGGAAGTGCCACCGTACAGCAGTTGTACAGCTTGGACATGACTTGGAAGCCATTTGGCGGTCAAAACATGACATAAATTATTACCGAGCTGCCTCGCTGGATTCGCTGGTCGCAAGAGGCTTGAAGAGAACATTTAGCGTCATTGCCAAGCGAATATATCGTGGATTGGTGGGAAGAATGATCCAGGCTAGCAAGTAGACTACAATTCCAGGTGGAACCTTGAGAAGACCAGCTCAAGGCAGAAATCACCAAGTCGGAGCAAGTGAGCAAAAGCAAAAGCAAAAACTTGTGCCACGTGGATCCGCCCATTCAATGAAACTCCGCCATCACCGTGACAGCCGTGACATGCATGAAGCTTTGCACCTCCGCAACCTTACGCGGCTCCCTCTATCTGTCCGGGTACGCCTGAAATCCGACGTATCCTTCTTTTCCTGAAATCTGATAGCCATTTAAGAGGGTAGCAACCGATGCCACCCAGGGATCCCTCGAGGCTCTTCGAAATCTGCGCGGACTGATGCGTAATGGGTCCATTTCCCGTCCACAGCAGCAGTGGTTTCTTCCGGTCTTTTATGCGGTTCTGAACTCCCAATATACACCCGAACTCGATGGGATCCCGTCCGGCCCTACGCTTCAGCGCATTGTATATGCACTAGAGTGCCTGTACGTGCTGCGGCACGATATCCCCCCCGCGGCATTTGTAGATCTATGGCCACGGCTGTGGGGTTCCATCTCGCTGTTTGAAGCCGACATCCCAGACCTACGGCTCTTCGGAGGCGACGCCATCAGGGTAATATTTTGGGAGATTGTGCAAAGTTTCCACACTGGCGAAACCGCGGAGCTGATAGAGACGACCCCCGGAGTTTGTAAGCTGGCCGCACGCGCCTGGAGGACGACTCTCGAGCGCGAGGACATCTTTCATGACATGGGGTTCAAGACTGTCTGTCGCTTTCTCGACACCGCTTCCATTGTTATCGAGGAGTTTATTGCAGGGGCTGGGAGCCCGACTGCTCTGGCATTGCTCGTAATCCAGCACTTCAAGGTCGTCTTGGTTGATCCCCTGGAACATGGGTGGCCTCTTTGCGCAGCCATTTCGTTCCTGGTTAAGACGGGCGATCTTAACACCCCTTTGCGACAAGCGCTATTGGCCAATGGCATCGTGCGCGTCCTCACACATGCGGTATGCGCTCTCGCCAGCAGTATCAACCCTTTCTTGGCTGTTAACAGAGCAGACATCCTAACAAGATGCCTCGCGCTGGTGATACACTGGTTCACAGGCCCACCTACCCGTTGGCTAGTTCAAGCGCTGAAAGCCGGCCTTCTGGATGGCCTCGTCGACATTTCCCGGTTATACGGCAATGAACCGGCCATAACGCCTCTCAAACTAATCATCGAAAATATTCTCCCGGCCCATATGGCCTATTACTCTGTGATTTCGGAGGTCGAGCGAGCGTTCCCCGACCGAGGGCTAGAGCTACCAGATTTCACGGACTCGGAAACGTTCGCCAACTGGGAGCCGACTTTGGAACTGATGAGAAAGCGGATCGACATGATCATCTACTACGATAACGACCATAAATCTCTCGTGGCCTGTGATAACGGACCGGCAAGTGACATCTGCAAGGGCTCGTGCATTGAATCAACTAACAATTTTCAACGCAGTGCGGCGATATCCAGCCTAAATCGGATTTTCGGCGTTGTTCGCGCTGTCATAGCGCATATTACTGTTCGTCCGCATGCCAGAACCTAGATTGGCGTGAAGGGGGGCACCGGCGGGATTGTAAACGTCTTCGTACCCTTCGTATGTTCTTCGATTTTTTTCTCCTCGCGTCATGTAATTCACGCAATCCGTTATCCGCAGGGAATAGCGAGCCTTTGAGCACACGCGACCTCTCCTTCCTGCATTACTTCTTCCACTTCGAGTACAGATGCCACAAATGCGAGATTCTGACACACCAGGTGATCCATGTGCAGAGCCTCCCGATCCACCCGCGCCCCGAGTTCTACACCCTATTCTGGTACAGGCGCGGCCAACTCGAGCTCAGTGCCCTGCCTGTGGGCGAGTACCCCGCGGGCTACGACTGGGGCATCGATTGGGAGTATCACCAGCGGAGGATGGTGCGGAGCGAAGGGAAGATGGAGCTGCATCTCATGGTCACGTCGGATGATGAGAGGGCATGTGCGCGCATGCTCCCCAAGCGGGCGCGATCTGCCTACCTAGACGCTGGTGTGCGCCGGATTGCAAATGCGGAGCCCAGAGTCCCTAGGGAAGAAATGCGGATAGACGCCGATGCGATCAAGGGATTGTTGGATGAGGACGACGGGGGGATTCATTAGCTGGCAGGAAGTATTCTCAGATTTGAATAAGCGCTTACGTGAACACGAATACCTGGAATTCATTTACATAATGGACACCAACCTCGTATAAAGGTCTGAGAGCACTTCCTGCCAGGAGAAATCGGGGGAAATTGACATGGCAGGTTAGTTGTATTTCCGTAGTGCGCCCCCTCTAGAACGTGCAGTGTTTCTTGATAGCTGCTCGCAGAATCTCCTTCAGTCTCATCACCGCGCTGGACTCTTTACGTACCATGCGCTTTCAAAATAAATAAAATAAAAATGGATCAAGACTCGGAGAGGATCGATTGTCTTTTATTCTCCGGGATAGCTTATTTCACTCCCCGGCATTGCTCAGATTGACGTGCCGGTGAATTTCCAATGATCGATGTGCAACTCGACGAGATTCAGATAAATTTGGTGAAGACCGACCAGCGCAACTTTGGTAGCCAGCGACGAGGTCGTGGGACGCACGCAGAATAGATAAATGTCCCGCGCAGGGGTGGAGATTGGACGTCGAATCCAGAGCAACAACATCACTGAAGGATCAGCGGGTTCGCAATGCAGCAGAGAATTAATGGAATCAAATCTACGGCACGCAAAAGATCAAAGATCGTATAGAAGCGGCACTAGAGGAGACAGCCGAGGCTTAACAGATGTTCACAATTTAGTTCGGCCTGGGCGGTGGTCGTCCCTGTACCAGATGTGATGAGTCTGAGTTCCGAGGAAATGGGATGGATGCACACACCTCATTCGTCCATCTCGCAGTCTTTGAGAAAATCATAAAAAGAGAAAACTAGTTTCTTTTGCGCACGGAGTTCCCGAAGACGGCCGAAAACACTCGGGGTGAGTGCTCGGTAACGCCCCGGGAGCGACCAGAGTTTGGCTTCGAAGCAGACATCCTGCAGCCGTGAGAGGAGGCAGTCCAGGTAATTCGTGTCGTCAAATTGGAGTAGCGACCAACAAGAGAGGTAACGAAGGTGGCTGACGAGGGATGAGGAATCGGGCGTCCGAGTGAGACTCGCGAAAAGGCTACTCGTGATGAGGTGCTGGTCGGCGCCTAGACCATCACTGCCGAGCTGGTGATCCCCGATCTCCAGTCGCTCCAGCAACGGAAGTGCAGATAAACTCTCGAGGAGTTCCGATTCCGTGATAACGACATGGGTCAGGCCAAGGGTGTGAAGATGGCAGTCGAAGGAAGAACGCGCTGAGATCGCAAGGAATTCACTGTGGGGCCAGTATATAGGGAACGACTGGTATTCCACGGATTCGAAATATAGTTCCTGCAAGACGGGGAGCGTGAGGACGGGGAGAATTGCGTTGAATACATTTAAACAATTTTCTTTAGAGAAAAAATCCCTCCCGTCCATCGAGAGAGCACTGATGCCAGAAACTGCTGGCGATATATTGAGATTAGAAGGGGTGACGGTGTTCGCCCAGTCGTGGAAATTGAATTGTAATTGAAACTTTGCCGGAGGTGTGGGAACCGACATCGCAGCGACGGCTGCAGCTATTTCGGCAGCCGACACCAAATCTATACAACCCAGCATATGCAATCCGTAGATGGGCAGTTGGACTGTTTCCAAAGCGAACAGCTCCCCAGAAACAATGCAAGTTTTCAGCGTGGGTGCGACCGCAAAAAAATCCATCGGCACCGGTTCTGAATCGGTTCCCCAAAGATCAAGCATCACGGTTTCCAGGAGAGGAAGTTTCCCTTTCACACTGGCCAGATGCTGGAAATTCGACATGGAACACATGATTTCGACATTCTTCCAACGATTCGAATGCGTCGCGAGGAGTTGTAGTGCAGGAGGATGTGTTTCGTCGCATATCAATACGTTGAGAGGTGATGTACCACTGCGCTCTAGTACAAACTTGAGCAGTTCCATCACAGCGTCAATCTGACGTTCGTCGGCCCACACTAAGCTCCCAAGATCGATTGTAGTCCACAGGGCAGGGGTCCCCATGACGATGTTGTGCCATCGCGCACACACCTGGGATACAGTGAAAAGAGGAGCACGGGCAAGACAAGACATTTCAAAGGCCCTGCCTCCAATATTCGGCAGCACCAGAGAATGCAGGCATATCCGAAAGATATCGACCAGAATTTCCGAGGGGACGCGGCGAATAGGTGCAAGCACGCTGAGGCAAACGTCATAATGGGCATCGAGAAGTACGCGCTTGGATTCCATGCAGCGGAGCTGATCATTATCTTGAAGCTGCGAGATTTCGTGATCCAGGCGTGTTAGCTCGTCGGACAGTGCAGAAACGGTGGATGGGAGATATTCGGGGGGTGGACCATGGGAGCGCAACAGCTCCTGTATCTGTGCTGCCGTAACGGAACCAGGCAGAAAATTCGACCCAGAGTAGCGACTAGTCGCCATAGTGGTGAAATGCGATAAGTCAGACGGCGCCCACGTAGCATATTTGGCTTTATTGTTTGATGAAACCGTCGCTGGCGTGCCGACGGCATTATCCGGCAAACCTCCGTCGCTCGGCCGAGCCGCGGCTTACATAATCACGCCCCGTTTTTCTGTGGATCTGCCCTCATCGTTTCTTAGGCATTGGGGTGCTGCATACTTGTTCTGCGGTATCCTTCCTTTCTTTTATACACTGGATGTACGAATTGCTGACTCCATCGCGATCATTGGATTTGATTGCGCGCACCTATTAAAGTCTGCTTTTCGCGTCAAATCATTTTACAGGGATGAAGAAACCGAAAGGAATGCGTTATTGAGGGGAGGACCTGAATATATGAATTATCTACCGATTTCCATAGCATACCGTCACGTTTCCAAATATTACTCGGCTTCCCTATGTGCACCTCGCGGAGAAGCGGATATCGCTGAATGAGAGCGGCAATGACCCGATGTTGGTCGTCCAGAGATACATATGGCGGTTGCACAATGTACGGGTCCCCCCGCACGTGAAATTGAAGGACCTCGATCAGCGGAGGAAGCGCAGCACGGCCCCAAACGATCCAGTTGAGGACAATCTAACCGGGAATCATGCACGTCAGTGGTAACCAACGCGAGAGGCTAGGGAGATGCTTACGCGCAACTGGGTGCCGGTGGTGTCCTCGATCTCGGGATGTGTTCGGTGCTCCACCACAGCGACAGGACGAGGCACGTATTCTTCGGAGTCGGAGATGCCCTCATCCGGGAGGTTATTGAACGCTTCTTCGTCGCGGAGCTCCCGGTTACGGGTATCCACCGTTATCTGAGAACGTGCGCGTTGACGATAATGCGGCCGCCGCTGTGCTTCCAGAATGGCAAGAGAGAGTTCGCGGAGCTCGGAGAACATAGTTGCAATGGTCTGCAAGAAATCAAGGGACGGCGAGACGCTCGGAAGGGAGAGAGAAAGAAGTGGAACGGAGGACTGTAAGATGTCGATGACTAGGAGTATCAAGGTCGCCACGGGTGTACGGGGGAATCCTTGAACGATTCCTCGAGCGACATACGAGCGTTTGACTATGGTCACAGCGCTCACGGAGCGGTTGAGAACGAACAATGCGACCAGATCCCTTGGTCCTGCGAAGCGCCGCAGACGGGGGGTAGTGTCGGAGGGAAGATATGTGGGAAGGAAGGCGACTATGTGTTCTTTAACAGAATTCATTTCCAGTGATTCGAGTTGCGGACACTGTTTCAAAAGGGCGAGAAACAGCTTGGGCTCGAAGAGCTCCCGCAATGACAACTCGACGAGGTGAGGAAGATTTGCAGCGCCAACTCCATTTATAAGAGAAATACTGTCGGGTGTCGCGTCGATACGTAGGCGGTATATGCACCCGGGATCCACAATTCGCAGAGGCCCGGGAGTGGCAGAAAGCAACCCCCGTCCTGGTACAACTCCCAGGAAGGAAAACACTTTGAGCGTCATCGGTACCCAATCCCGAGCCGTTATCTCGCAGTTGGACAGAGTGAGATCCTCCAACATGGAAAGAGGAGAGATCATGTCGCGGTAATGTGCATCAATTGTAATGTTCCACAGCTCTACGGAACGTAGGTTCTCATAGAGAGCGAACGTGCGGGAAAATGTCGCGAGCATCCTGTTGTAGACGGTGTCGATCATGTCGATGTGGTGGATTTGGAGGTTGTCCAAGAAAGGCATGGAGTACATGCTAACAAATTTCCACGAATGGACCAATGCGACGTGTGGGCCTTCCGCCAATCGCTCCAATCGAAGTGCGGCGCGATGCAGTCTGCGGAGAGTTTCAATCCAATTAGACCGGTTGATATGCACACGTAGTTTTTGTGCGTCGATGGTTTGGTTTCGGAACAGAAGCGGGAGACATAGAGATTGAAAGAGCCGACACACCAACGAGAGGCGGCGGAGCTGACGGTGAGAGCACAAAGCCCAGGATGCTAGCCAGAGCTCTCTGGGAAGGACGAGCAGGTAGCAGATCGGGGGGCTGTTAGTGGCTCTGGTGCTGCTCATCCTCGTCGTGGTGTAGAAGCAGGATCTGATCGTCACGATTAATGAGACATGATTATATTGCTCCCGCGCACTCTAGCATCCGCTTCACCACTGTACGCCAACCAAACCACATATTCATTCGAGAACTCGGGATTGAGCGGTGGAGCCGCTCCCTCTTCATTCCTCCCCCTTCTCCTTCGATCCTCCCCCTCCCCTCCCCCCGCCCTGTCTCCGCTCCCCCTGGATGATCGACCACGGCGGGGTCGCCCCCCGGAAACGCGAACACACGACAGCAGGGTGACGCACTCAGCAGCCTCTTCCCATCTCTGGGGAAATGCGAGAGGTATGATGGGAAGGGTAGGCGCGCTCGCGCCGCGCCGTGAAGTGGATGATGGATGCCCAACGACGGATATGCGAGGGTCGAAGTTGAAGTTGAAGTCGGCCCAGTCAAAGGAGGTGTTCGTATTGAAAGCCCTACTAAAGGAGGTCTCGACATGTCGACACAGCTCGATGTTGCAGAATGAGGGAGGAAGACACACCACAGTAATAAAACGAAGATTTTTTACAAGGCCCAGAGTTTGCTTGGCGAAATTTTGAGGCCAGAAGCAAATGTCAGACAAGAATCTGTCCGGGGACACACCGGACGTAGATTTAGGCAGAGTTAGGCCAAATATTTGGGCACAGACCCGAATGAAAGTTCGCACAAAATATTCCAATGCGATCAGATAGGAAACAGTCCTTGGTGGCAACGCACATGCTAGTGTGATTGTGGCAAGGTGGTCAAGGACGGCGACCAGTGCGTGGTCCCCAGACCGCCTGTCCATCTTCGGCGAGAACACGACGCCACGGAGGAGCAGCGGACGTTGATCCTGCAGGTGAAGATGTAAACGGCGCCCGTAGAGGAAGCAGCTCAGACACAGTACGACCGGGGATTCGCGTGCGCCGAGGAGGGTGGGGATTATCCCGGACAACGCCGGGGCGCTCAGCTCCAGCCCGTCAGTGGCGCAACGACCGCGCGCACTGGTGACCCCCGGGGTGGATGATAGTCAGGGTCGCGGAGACTGGAGTCGAAGATAGAGCCCGGGTGGGCGACATATGACGCTCGAAGGTCGAGGGAGCAGAGCGCACAGCCTTGGCGAGGCGTTGAAAGCAGGCCGCAGCAGTTGATCCCCACGCTCTGGAGATGGACCGGTAGACATCGATGCTCCACCCAGTGCGGATGAAGCACCCTCCTTCCCACTGGTCCGCCTCCGAGTTAGTCCGTGCCCCATTGACGAATCCATCCGCGGACTCGGATACGCGGTTGCCTCTGGCACACGAACCGCGTCGCGATCAGCGAAGGATGACATAGAGATCTCATATGAGCCGGGAGGGCAGAAGAAAAATGGATAGGTGCGACAGCAGCCACCATTGAAGTGCACCGACTGTGACACCCTGCATTGCAAGGCCTGCAGGCATACCTCGCTTAGCCTTCATCAGCGGAGTGGGACGAGAGGAGGGACAGGGGCTCAGACGGGGCGAAGCGCGGACGAGGAGATCCAGCAAGGAGCGCCAGAGGCTATAGGCGCCCGACGCGGTGCCCGGGTATCGTCGAGGAGTCCCGCTATTATTATCCTCCCAGTCGTCCCTGCGTACTTACATCCCAAGATCCGGAGCCACCGAGTGCGCTACCTCGGCGCCAGCACTGCATCGTGGTCGGAATGAGCTGGCCAGTCCAGTGGTGACCGTATGGACACGTGAGGACCGGGGAAGATTGACGAGGGAGGAGTGCGAGAGGATGTTGTGTGTGTGGAAGTGCGGCATTCGATTTTTACTAGGGTCGCGTCGGTGGGGAAAGGATGCGGCGTACCCGAAGCGAAATACGCTAGCAAGACCACGAGGATAGTCATCGAGGCGAGGTGTGGCCAGCGCAGGCCGAGTTTTTCTGGCGCCGTGGACGTGGAGAAAACCGAGTGTACTGAGGCTGTGTTAAGTCAGGTTTAAAATTATGGCTGAGCGCAAGAGAGGGGAGAGGCTGTGCTATTGTTGATGGCATCAAACTCGCTTCTTCTCAACACTCATCCTCACCGACTCCAAGAAAGCATAGAATGTGCTTGGTACTCGGACATGGCTACCACTGCGGGGCTAAGATACCACAACTCCTGTATCTTGTTTCAAACTTGCGTGTTCTCCGTCGAGCGGACTCGAGCCTTCTGCAAAGTACTGCAATCGACTTGACCTCCGCCTTCCATTCGCTGAATCGCTGGTAGGCTTCCTCCCCCATTTTCGATTTTTTTCGCAGGTCTTGAATTCTGCTTTCCACATCCAGTTGTCACCTCAATTGATGCTGGCGCACGAACTCGTCTTTCATCTCAAGCCCTTCACGACTGAAGGTCTACCCTTCCGTGCTTGATGTCTCCGAAAACCGGTACATAAAGGACCCTTGACAATCACGCCAGATGCATGTCCCATAATCGCCAGGGTTTGTGATTTTTACCCGGAGCCCGAATCGGGCGATTCTTATCCGACCTTGACCCAGGGCTTCAAATGGTCCGAATGTGTGACCAGGCCTAGGCACCCAAAAACCCACAAAGACAGTGATAGACCGGTCTGGCAGAGGCTATTCGGTCCTTCTCGATGCGAGTTGATACCTTATGGATTATGTAACTTCATGTTTCAATCTCAAGCACAGAAAGACTAACTCACGGCAGCGTCTCCCTGCGGTTCTTCATAGTCGACCAAAACTTTATCAGACTTTATCAGAATTTCGAACCTGGTGTCGGAGCTCAAATGTTGGTCTATCCGAAACTGGACTGGCATTCGGTGGATTTGAGAGAGTTTAAATCCGAATTCAAAAAGTCGCTGACCAGGCGTGTGGTTGTCAGAGGCTCTGTTGATAACAACTTCTAGGAAAAAATAGGTTAGCGGGACTTTTTTTGATTGCAGATCTCTACGCTGTCGACTGGCACATGGCTGCCTGTGGGCGCGCACACTACTGCACAGAAGCCGAGAACTCCATTGCCACACGTCCTCGCGGGAAGTAGATCGTGCGTGCAACCATGCACTTTGGAATTCTCAATCTCATCTGGTAGGTGGCGCCACAATACGAGATTCCGGGCGACTCTTCGACCTGATTATCTTTAACAGGACACCGACTGCAATGTAAACGTTAACGTCCACAGGGGTACTAAACGTCGCTCTGGCGTTGTACTGAATACTGGAAACTATTTGTTCGTTCTCATCGCCCCCCTGATATCTTCTGTCTTGTCAGTTCTTGATGACTGGAACCGTTGGCATGTCTTGGCGGCGAGAGTATCAACGTGCCACTGTTTTCAGGGGTGTTTTCTAAATTAACGGACCTTGAGCGCTTGAGCGGCGCCACAGGACAAAACCCCAGCGCCAAGATGCAGGAGTCGTGCTTTTGTTATGTTATTATGAAGCCGCATGCAGTTCGGGTGCACCGAGGTCAAAATGTACGAGGCTCGATCGATGTTCTCATTGTCCTTGCTCTGTTCTAAACCTTTCTAAACTCACGCTTGTTCCGCCAGCAAATAGACTTTGAAAGTTCCGTACGAGGATCATTAATCACAATTCCACGTTGTGTCTGCATCCGCTCCCCTTTTATTAAATGAATGGTGTTTCATCCCCCTGATTCCTTGTTCAGTCAACAAACTTCCGCCCAGAAATACAAACTGGTTGTCAATTTTATCACCTCGCAGCCGCCCTGAGTCGGAGTACTACTACACCGAAATCAACGTGCCGATGGCTATGTGAAAAAAAATTCATATAGGAAAACAGCTGATACCAATCTGCTGCTATACCGTCAGTGTTCACTGATCGCCAACCTACTGGGAATATGCCGATGATACCAATCTAGCAATTAATCCAAAGACAGGAATCACGTAAACCTCATTTCGCCTCCGTAGCGTCGGACTGTCACATCTTCCAAAAAAAACTGTACTTTAAACGCACAACACGCAGGCAAACTTGCAGCTGGTCAAATGCCTTCTCTGCCCCTGTCTCGGTAACCCAGACGTTCTGGTGAGGGTTCCGGACCGAGTGATCCGTGATTGACAATCGGAGTTTTAAAATGAAGTGCAGAACCCTCACCAGAACGTCTGGGGCATTTGGTATAGTAACACCTACCATCGAGTCACATCTCAGATGTCACACTTTGGTCGATACCATACACAATGAGGACCCAGAACATTTCAAGCCTTAAATAAGGGTACAGGCATACATGCTAAGCCAGTGAGATGGCCCTCCCGCTTTTTTCAGGGTGACAAGGAAGGCAGAGGGAGGGTAGGAGTGCAAATGCAGTATATTTTTAGCTGGTCTTGTTTGAGCTCATAACAGGGTAGAAAAATTGCCAGGAAGTTTCTAACACATATCTAAGATACATATGACCTGTTAAGAGCTGCTCCAATGCCAGAGGAGGCACAGGAGGGAGGGAGGATGAGGGGTGTGACTCGATGGTAGGTGTTACTATACCAAATGCCCCAGACGTTCCGGTGTGATCTCTGCACTTCATTTTCAAACTCCGATTGTCAATCACGGATCACACCGGAACGTCTGGGTTACCGAGACAGTCTCTGCCCATACTTTTGTTCTTCTCTGCCCTACTCTCCGGCGTCTATTGCGATGACTGGGAGGACCGAACTCGTCATGCAGCACGCCTGTCCCCGTTGCACCCTCTGATCCGGCGCGACTTCCAGACCCGCGAGACGACGATTCGCGGCCTCCTTGGCGCGCGCCAGCTGTCGTGCGACCCCGGCCTGGACCTGTGCAGCAACCAAGGATGCTGCACCCCCGAAGAAAATTGCTGTTCAGGTTCGTGCATTGCCCGAGTCTTGTCGTCCTGCGTATTTATCACGTGTGACCCAGATGGCGGTTGTTGCGGCGCGGGGTACGTTGACGATCCAGCTTCGTGTCTTGTGGGAAGTTACTCACTAAGCTGGCCCATCCAGTCAATACTGCAATCTGGGAGGCTGCTGCCCAGATGGCGAGGTTTGCGAGGGCACGTCGGACACATGCTCGGAATCTGGGTTCTCTATTTGTCCGAACGACGATTACTGCTGCCGTACGTCCTTTCCGTTCAATGTTTTATTACTTACATCGCTGATTGTTTTCGTGAAGCGACCGGCCAAACATGCGGTTAGTGTTTTCTTCGGTAGGAGTTGACGCTAGACGACTCAATTTTTTTCATCCTAGTCCGTGATGCCGACGGAAATCCAGGATGCGAAGACAGTAGCGGCGGGGGAGGCGGCGGAAATTCTTCTCCGACCACCACGCCAAAGGGAGGGAACTCCCCTACCACAACTCCGAAAACCGCCTCGACCACACGCAGGACGACCACCGACATCAACACTACGCCCAACACCGATTCTGAAACTACAGCCCGTAGGTCCTTCGTCTTTTCACTCCGGCTTCTTGTCTCACGTCTTGCATAAGGCAATACCGGACCAACTATAACACCTGGAGCCGGAAAACCGACTGGCAGTACCCAGGAGAGTGCATTCAACCCTCTCCCGACTTCTCTCAGTGGTGCCCCGACTCAAGGCTCATCTTCTTCGGGCGATTCTACCGCGCCCAGTTCTGCGGCGCCTAGAACGACCGTTCCCTTGGTACCTCTCGCCCTCTTTATCACGCTCCTTACTAGTTTCTCTGTCCGTTTTTTCTAGGCCTGGATTATACATAGTTCATTGAATGGGGAAAGCGTCACATTTTGTTCCACAAGAGTTCGATATTCCGTTGTACATCAATTCCGCGATAATTATATACCATACGCACTGAATTCATGCATGTTCTCCGTGAAAAGTGGGAACTTGAGGACGCTGGGGCCGCGCAACGATCATTGAGCTCCTTTTCTCTTGGTTCGTAGATTTACTTTTTCACTGGACGGAGTATATCAAAGAATAAATTTGGTTTATTTCACAAAATGGACTGGAAGACTCAATATTTTGGGTGCGAATTTAGTACAGTAGTTTATTCAGTGCTGAAAGCAGGCCACGAAGCTTGCTAAATGCTTGGATACCGTCAAGACCTGGCAAGGAGCCGGATGTTACATTTCTTGAGATCAGTTACTCAGCTTGTGCTCAAAATAAACTGGGTTGAAAAAATTTCGGTTTCGTTCCGGTCCTAACCCCTTCAGAACCTGAACCATCGTTGAACAGGACCGATGTACGATCTGATGTTTGGGAAATTTATGCGAACCAAGGCCAATTATTTCTGACTGGCCTGGAATTCCGGCGAGCCAAAACCACTCCAAGCTGGGCCAAGGCATGGCTTTCAGGCCAAGCCAAAGCCAGAACATCACTTTGCCGATGCCGCATCGGCAACGCTGGAAACGAGTGAAGAAGATCCTCGTATTGTAAGAAGGCTCTCTTGCTCTGCAGTTGAGCTGCAAGATTTATTTAAGGGTCGGAATCGATTACTCCTAATGAGTCCTTCTGCGTAATGAATTGAGTCGAGGAACCAAAGGGTGCACGGATCAATAAGTGATCCCGGATGATGAGGAGTTCGGCACCGTGAGCTGATGCGGTGTCTGCTCACTAGATAAAGCACGGATTCGTACCTTAACCTGCGCAAATGGGTGAAACACTTTAACTGGCTTAATCCCGCGGCTGACGTGAACACTGCACGCACCACGCATTTGACTACTACAGCCCTATATATTGTTTTTATTCAACCCAGCTTAACCGGCTTAACCCTGGCTTAAGCGGGGTCCTGTTGAGATGTTTGGCTTAAGCCAACTTGAACAGGTATTATGAAAGCCGGGTAAGCTGACGATCTGCGTGTACCCAGGCAATACCAAGACAAACAAATTTCGTACGAGAAGTGCTCCTTAGCATCGATGCCTTGATGTGACGGGAATTGGCGTCTGCAACTACCGTTAGATTCCAAAATGGGCTGAATTTGCCCTCATTCCGCGCCAGAATATCTCAAAATAGATACTAGACTACTACTAGGTGCAAACAGACGGGACAGTTTCAACAATTGATAACCGATGGGTCGCTAGCCTCGTACGAGACCAGTGGAACGGCGATTATTTCCGCCGTGTCAATTTGAGGGCAACGGACCCACATCCAAACGCCATACCAACACGTCCCGCTCGTCCCATGACCCGCTCTTCATACTGAGCTCGGGATTCTCCAGTTTTAAGCGGCACATCCAGATGCCAATCACGAAGGAATAGAGAAAGGAAGCACAGTGCCTCGGTGTAGGTGAATTTTCTACCGAGGCACGCGCGCGGGCCTTGTCCTATGTGTACTTGAATAAACGAGATTTCATCGAGGTCAAAAGGCGCACCGAACATCGGGACATCGGTCTCCGAGACACCGTACCATCTCGAGGGCCGATATTCGTCGGGTTCGGGGAAGACGTGCGGATTGTGGTCTGTAGCACGTTAATGGGTCACATGCTGAGCCAATCTAGCCCAAGTACTCACGGACGGCAATCATTTCAATCACCATGAGCGTTCCCTTCTTCAAAACCACGGTCCTCTCCACTGGACGCACGACTTTGATCGGTACATCTTCACTCATTTCTCTTGTCAGCATGGCTCCACCCGCTGTGTCGCGTCAGAACACGGAGAACGATCTGAAATATGAGGGTAACTGACGATACATTCTGATGGATTCGTGAAAGCAAGCCAAAAGGTGCGGCAGCTTGGACAGATCATCCAGTACCTGGTCGAGATCGTCATCGGGCGAGCGTTAGGGATATGAATTTGAACATACTGGGTCATGGCTGGACGGTATATTGTCCATGATCTCGGCGTACGCAGTTGCTTGCTCTTCCTGGTGGATTGCAAGGAAGCCGAGTGTTGCGACTATTGCACACGCAGTCGTCTCTGAATCCGGGAGTACCATGTATCAGCAGAGTAGTTGAAAATCAGAATAGCTTTTAAATACGCACCCCGTCCAGCAAATAACAGTGTGAACGTATTCCCGATCTGCAGGATCTTCAGAGTAGAACCAACAAAATGTGCTGCGAGACATACAACTTCCTGCTCCTCGAGTCCAAGCTTGCTGTCTATGTCCTTATCCATGGCTGCAACCAGCCGAGAAAATATGTCACCGCGGTGGCCCTCGTCACCAGTTAGCCCATTCAATTCGCTTCGACGCGTGTCGACGAAGGAATGCATAAACGAGCCTAAAGTATTGCAGGCCTGGTCCAGAACCTTGACCCTGCAATATATAAGATCCAGCCTTGCTTCCACAGCTTTTTACCTACTTCCGAATCGGTAATTTGTAGGCCCAGCCGGGTAACAGCAGCCGCGTAATCGTGGAGCTGGAAACGATGGACAAGGACTCCCCGAATGTCATCTGGCCAGTGGGCGCGGGGATATCGCTCCAGGGCATGCGGAAGCCAAACCCGCACCGGGCGATTATAATCAACGCAAGCTGCCCGTAAACCCATCAATTGAACGCTCGCGCGACGAAGCATGCCACTTTCTTGCCTTATGCGGAAGAGCATTCACGTCGGAAATGGCCACATTATCCTGATTCTCCCAACCCTCGACTCCAATCATCTCTCGATAAGCCGCAATAGTGTCGTCGACGATCAAGGAATATCTGGACGATTTTCAGCTCCAATTCGAGAATTTCCAAGTCTCCGTACGTTTGTGCAGTAAAGGCAGGTGCCACGATACGGCGGTGGCGTTTCCACGTCTCATCATTGGCGGATATGACATTTTCGCCCCACAGGCTGCGACCATCAGTGGAAGTGCAGCGGGATGAAAAAGCGAATCTCACAGAAGAGGGGAGGTAAGCCACCGCGGCTTCACCAAGCGGGTCTTCGTCTCGCTGTCCAGAAGCTGTTTCACGACATCCACGGAGCAAGTATAGAAGTAAGGCTGCCCAACAAGAAGTGGAACCACGGAAATGACATCGTATTTGTAGCTGGAAAAATCTGCGCAGCTCCCTGAGTTATCGGCTATCGCCAAAAGACGTGTATTACTCACTCGTTTTGCGCCACTCCCAGACCCACTTCAAACCAGGATTCCACCAGAAAGTAGGGATCAGGGCCCCGAATGGACTCAAGGGGGAGAATAAGGGCCGCATCCCGGGTTCATAGCTAACGCTCTGCCGAAAGCCCGCGTCGCTCATGAGCAAATCAGGCCAAAGAATACGAGGAAGACATACGGCGAAATTACTCAACAAACGGTAGATAAGAATAGCGGCAGCGGATGCAACAGCGAGTAGCATCGAAAAGACTCAAAAGCGAAGGGAAGGTTTCGAGGAGGGTGTAAGATGAGGAAGGGTATGTGGGTTCACAGGCAAGCAGTGTACGGATCCGATCATAAAACCGGACATTGAGGGTGATGGAGATCGCAATCGAGCCGCGGAGTTTAGCTCTGTATAAACTCGGTATAAATAGGTAGGTAGGTAGGTAGGTAGAGATCCCGTACTGTACGTGACCCACGATCGGGTCAACCCTACAACCGGGTCACCCCGATAATATCTCGGATTGGGCATGATATAGGGCAAATCTGATTAGTAGCATATCTACCTTCACATGTAACAATGATGATCCCAAGAGGAGTAGTCATTTGGGGTAAAACTCACTGAGGACGGAGGTTGTTTTCGCGGCAACCTGGATCAAATGCCATTTTGGGTCATTTTCTAAATCTCTTCTGGTGTCTATCTGCCCCCAAGGGAAACTGAGAGCTCTGAAGTTATGTACAGACCTTGTAACATCTCTGAAGAGTCCTCTGAAGAATGAACCCCAATAATATTGCAAGCAAAGAATGCACACCATCGAGCCCTTCATAAATTTGGTCAACATCCCTGCCTCTCACTTTTTATACTTTATCTGTCCTCCCTGCACGATAGTCCTGAATCCCAAACTTTATGGAATTCATTTCATACATATAAACTTCCTTTGGGAAAAAAGCCGGCCTTGCACAGGCCATATTCAGGTCAAAGTGACGAGCCGGAAGTGAATAGACAGAATTAAGTAAAAGTTTGATTAAGCGCCGTAAAACAATGCGGAATCATGTCAAAACTGAATGTTAACAGCCTAGATGCTAGTTAAATGCAATAGCAGGGTTCCCAGGGCCAGAATGGGGCAGGATGCTCTACAATGCCTGAAATCTAGAGGGAGGACGCGTCGTGATGGGTCTGATGGACCAATCGGAAGCCGTGACCAGCTTGTAGGTCAACCATCAATTACTTTATTTCGACACAAATGATTCGCCGAGGGCACTACCCGCAACGGAAAAAATTGGGAGAGCAGATGAAAACATTAGAAACTCATTTACTCAAAGGTCTGTCTTTACAGATTGTCTCAAAGTGGACTAGTTGAGAAGATATTCTAAGAAAGACTTGGCGTGACCCGTTAAGGGGGCATGTACAGTACGTTGCTATGGTGAGCCCGGGCAAACTCTCGGGTTGGCTTGCCGTCCTGAGATTCGCTGGGCCGCGAAGACGTGAGATCCTTTGCGAAGTTGAACTCCCGGATCACCCGGATCGAGAATTGCTGATAAACGGACACTCTCAACAATAAACATCATTTTACCGGATAATCACCCAGGATAGATTGTCTGTACATTTCAAAGGCAATTTGCCTTGTCAGTTTGGTCAGGTTGAGTCATATCTTGTTTCAACAGTTCACAGTTTTTAAGTGACTTACATCTCGGCAACTTCGGATTGATTGCCGACATCTCCGCATCAATTCATCGCCTGTAATCCTGCATCCTGCCAGTGCTTGTACTCGGGCCCGGATCATTTTAGAATCATCCTAGAACTCCGTCGGTATACTGTACCGACATGTATGGGAGCAACGGCCCAAGGACCGTGACATTTTGTTGCCACGCAGTTCAAAGCAACGGGCTCAACGCGACCGTGACTGTTGCCAGATTGGGCAACGACCACTGAGCAATTAACTTACAGGAAGGGGGTAGCATGAGTATTCCTGATGAAGATAGCAACTCGGACGGCAATGATTAGGGTACAGGGAGTCTTGGCAATTTATTTTATTTTATTGCAATTTTTTTCTGGGGGGGAGGTAAATGTCACACTGTTTTTCCAAGCAACGGCTCTATCGTGACCGGGACAAGTGAGGATTTGAGCAACGCAACGGACCCCACCGTGACCGTGACCGTTGCTCCCATACATGTCGGTACAGTAGATCCAAGTCTTGATACAACAGAAGCTACAAAATGGGTACTGGTTGTTGATGAATCATGACCTTGCAAGTTGCGGGAACTTCGCCCCAATTCTTTTGGAGATTCGTCATTCCCATGAATGGAATCTGTATGATCCGCCACCGGGCTCCTGGGTCTCTGACACTCTACAGTTGCGAAACATCCTTTGATATGGAGATTTCGGTGGAGTCCTCGCGTCAAACCTATTCCACGCTCAACTTCTGTCAACATGCCCTCTCCGGACTACTTTATTGGAGTCGATCTTCTCCGCCCCTTCACCGTGTACCCCACAGGGCCGCAGATGCCCAAACTCGCGCTTTCGGAGACCTTGGGGCTGACGTTTCTCCATTCGTCCGCTACCTCCAAACCCGCATCTGGCGCCGACAACGTCGAGCAAGCCGTCACTCGCCCTCACGAATGAATGGAACCTAGGTCGGAGAACGCGCACCTGCGATAGATCAAACAACAGGGAGGACGGGCAAGGGTAACTTGGACGCGCCGGACGCGGAGTTCGAGGCTGCCGTTTGAGTCGAGGTCCAGCGGGTGCGAGGTGTCTCCTCTTGATAGCTGCTCGCTGAATTCGACTCCCAGCAGCCTCTGGTCATTTTTGCCCACCGTGCGGTTGAAAAATGCAATGGACTCCGGGAGGATAAGGCCAACTTGAAGTACGTCAACATGTGCTTTCATCTACATCTCACCGGCCGGAATACGGGACTGGAGATTTTGACGCGATTGCCGCGCACTGGCGCGGCTTTAGCGCGGCAGTGACGCGGCAGTGACGCGGCGTGACGCGCGATTGACGCGGCACTGCCGCGCCGCCTGTAGAGCGTTATGTATCGTTCTCCTTGCCTCGAAACCACTTCAGGCAAGTTTCAGTGACTCTAATACATCATTTAGAGCCAAAAGAACGAATACCAAAATGTGATCAGGTATAGTCTAAGCCACGCTGGTAGTTGGCATTTTGACCAAATCTTTGACTTGAATTGCTCTGTTTTATGTTCACAAACCCTCAGAATAGATGGAACAACAGAAAATTCAGATTCTCAAGTCTCTTCAATGAGTAATCAGTGTATCCTCCAAGTTGAACTGTTCAACCCGAACTCTGTTGATGATTCTTAACTGTGAATTGAATATTCCCCAATTTGTTCAAACATTCATCTAGAGTAGCAGTAGCCAGTACTTCTTGGTCTCATAGTGCATAAATAGTGAACCAGCCAAAGTCTAGATCTGCTTCACATCTTCTTTCAAGTGGGTGCAACTTCAGTTGTTCGAAGACTTTGGTAGACTGAGAATCTTATTCAACAGTTGACCCTGAAATTAAATTGGAATGCATTTGGGTGATGTACATCGTCCAAAATGGCTGGCATGTAGTTCACTTGGTAGGTGTATACTGACATAACAATTGACCCTCCGCCTCAACATGTTCAACTAACGCTCCCCGGCCCCAATTCAAGCATGGACATCATTTACAGAAAACCCCGACTCTGAATTTGGACCGTCAAGCCTATATAACATCTACAAATTGCCTAAACCACACGGTGAATTCTTGTTGCCCCCAAATCATCGCTTTTCTGACTTGCTTGCAACTGTAAACCACGATTGGAACATCAGGCGGAAAAATATCTATAGGGAACTTCCGCGAGTCTCTTCAAAACTTGAGGATCACGAATATCGCCACTTGAACTGCTTGCGTGGGAAAGCTAATTGGTACTCACATTCTCGGGATTTGTTCCTGTGCACAAAAGACCCCAATTTTAGAAATGGCTAACCACTTATACGAGACTGAACCAACTTTGACTGTCAAACTATGGAAGTGTTGAAATGAAAGGGCCAAATTTTCGGATTCTAAATCGAAATCAGCGTCGAAATCAGCGAAATCGGCTACTGTGAAAGGCCGTATGTAATTATACTGAGACCAACAGGTAAATTTTTGATCTGGTTCCGTTTAAATTATTGAAGTTCTACCACCAAGCTGCAATCAAATTAGCATTACACAGTGTTATTTGCCAGACTAGGCACGGGGTGGCGTTACCATGTAACATCAGATGTTATACAACTCCGGGTATAAATGTTTTGTTTATACGACCACTTTCCCAGCTGGAATTGAACCGTGGGAAGTGTTAATGAACTCGTTACATGGAGCCCCCGGCTTTCATCTCCCAAAAGAGCCATTGTTTTCTGTGTCAGAAGGGACCTAAGATGGATTATTCCGACCATAGATGCAAATTCATGTGCACTACTGATGCTCGACTGGACTCAGTCATATCCAATTTTGTAGCATCTCTCGAGGGGATGATGGCCAGTTAAGAATGATTACTGAAGAAATAGATTGATGCATACTGCCACACGAACAACAGAGAGCTTATTTGGCAATCAGCATGTACACTGTAATTATCAAGCCTCAATGATCACCCAATCTCTGCTCAAAAATTTAAATTCGAGCCAATGATTCATACTTTATCCGGGGAACGAAGGGTTCCTAGTCTAACCTAGCCGGCTAGGGAAGTGTCTTCCCGACGTCAAATTCAGGTCGCTTTCTCTGATCTCACACAGTGAATCAACTCCGCGAGGTGATCCAAATGTAATGTATACCTCCTACTGTATCTGGATTCCTCCAAAGAACGAAGGAGTCAATAACAGTTGATTTGAAGGCTGAGAGAATATTTTCTACAAAGCTGCTCTCTCGAACCGGTGCAACAAAGATTTTGAGAAAGTTGAGGGGTGGGGCCTCAGTTTATTTTTCTCAGAGGGTCATACCGCCCTCCCCCCACACAGCTACGAGTTCGTGAAAAATCATTGAAGTGGTTTGTAACGACACAGACTCGGGGTGTTTATGAGCACTATTGAATTCACCTGGTATAGATTGAGGCTGTATTCTGCAACCACCAATATTCATATGATTATCCAGGTGTATCACGGAATCAGGAATCCATTGAACATATTGAAATGTACTCGAAGCTGTAAGTGTCAATCAAGAATCCCTTACGCGTCCGTATACCAACGTCCTGTCGGTTCTCCGTTAAATCCCATAGTCCTCGCCTCTTCAAGGTTTGAACTCAGCTGGGTGTTAACCATCCATTCAAGAACACCCCGGGACTGACGCGCAGTGACGCGGCAGTGACGCGGCGTTGACGCGGCATTAACGCGCACTGACGCGGCGTTGACGCGCATTGACACGCCGTTAACGCGGCACCGGCGCGGCGTTGACGCGGCAGGAAGTAGATTCCCAGCAGTGTCCAGACGTCCTGGGATGTCGTTGAACGTTCCTTGTCAAGTTTAAAGTGGTTTTCGAAGGCTGGGGTACAATGTACTTCAGAATAGTGGGACTTTTCCTACGATAAACAGTCATATTTGACCTGAACATTGTCAGTTCCTCTCCAATATCTTATCTGACTGCTTCTGAGTGTATTTTGAGTGCTTTCAAAGTGTACGGAAGATCACCAGTAAGTTCAACAAATGCCGCGTCAACGCCGCATCAATGCGCGTCAACGCCGCGTCACTGCCGCGTCAGTGCCGCGCCGGTGCGCGTCAATGCGCGCCTGCCGCGTCATTTTTACCAGACCCCCGGAATACTAGCTAAGTGAACTCTGCATCGTTACCACACTGACGTGCCGGTGCATTTCCCAGGGGCCTGGTAAAAATGACGCGACAGGCGCGCATTGACGCGCACCGGCGCGGCACTAACGCGGCACTGACGCGGCAGTGACGCGCATTGCCGCGGCGTTGACGCGGCATATGTTGAACTTACTGGTGATCCCCGTAGACTTTAAATCCACTCAAATTACACTCAGAAGCAGTTAAATAAGAGCTAGGAGAGAATCTAACAATGTCCGGGTCAAATATAAACTCTTTACATAGGAGAAGTCCCATTAGTTTTCGTCGATTCTGGTGTAATTGTTCCCTAGCCATTTTAGACTTGAAAAGAAACGTTGAATGACTTCTTAGGAGGTCTGGAAGACCCTTTTTATTCACTCCCTGCCCCTTCGACGCCGCGCAGACGCCGCGCCAACGCCGCGGCAATGCGCGTCACTGCCGCGTTAGTGCCGCGTCAGTGCCGCGTCAACGCCGCGTCAAGACCGCGTCACTGCGCGTCAATGCCGCGGCAATGCGCGTCAATGCCGCGTCAGTGCGCGCTAATACCGCGCCAATGTGCACCAGTCCCTGGTGTCCTTGGATAGATAGCTAACATCAACCATTGTGAACGTCCAAAAGTGGTTAAAAAAATTGGATTAGCATTTCCGGGTAACTTTTTCTAACTTTCTCACCTAAGATCCAGTATTTACAACCCTAGAATGAGTAATTGAGTATGAATTTCAGGTAATGGAACAGGTAAAACTATGGCGATCCGAACGCACTTTATACCTGCCCCACAAACTTGCCAATTTTTGGTAGTTCTGCCCCGCAAACAGGACATTCACTTGACCAAGTTTATCTGCGGCGTACGGACGGTAACCTCCGCCCCCGCAAACTTGGGCCTCGTGGGACGCGATTTTGAGTCCGCCCGCACGCTAATCAAACTTCTGTACCCTCGCTGCCAAAAAGGTAAGTCCATGTTACTTAATCCTAATGGTACCATAAGTTAAATTAAAGTACATATTTTGAGTCAAGCACTACAATTGACTTGCAAGTCACCATTGAACAGCTCATCTCAGTATCCTGTTCTGCTGCCTCATAAAATCCACAGTCATGGAATCGGGACATCCCTCACGCTATCGGTGAGGAATCAAGATTTGATACTAGTAGCACTCCCAAATGTAGCTTGTAACTCTCGAATCTGGCATTTTATTTCATACTACTCCGACCAGAGGTGTCCGCAGTCCTCCTATGGAAATATGTGCATTTCCTTCCTGCTTCACTGGTGCCTACATCTCAAGTCAGGTCTTGAGCCGAGTAGTACTTGGAGCACGATGCCGAGCAGAAGCTCACAGCCAATGCCATTACTCCAATGGTGCACGAGGCAGGAAGGCCGGGAAATCGTTGTGAATAGCCGAAGTCGTGGACGTTGCATCTAGTCGCGAATGGGATGGCAGATCGAATTTCTACTAGTTGACACAGCCCCATAGCTTCCAGACCGCGGCAAGCCGCAAACATTTGTGTAATGATATACCACCCATATAATAACCAATCTGGTTGCAGCGGGAGAACAAAGTTCAAGTTGCGCTCGCGTGAACTCAAAGTGGCGGACGTGCCCGCAAGTCCCAATTCTGCGGAACCCACTTCATTTGAGGCATTCTGCCCACTCATTTTGCCAGGCAAAACAGAAGACATCTACCAATAGCAGTGGTATGAGGTATACACTATATCTGATCTCTGAATCCTCGAGAAATTAATTCACTGGGTGAGATCAGAGAAAGCGGTCTGAATTTGATGTCAGCAAACACCTCCCTAGTCAGCTAGGTTGAAACTGGGAATCCTTGGTTCACCGGAGTGTATTTTATGCTCCGCCATATGAACTATGAACCATCTGAATATAAGTGGATAGACTATGCAAATAAATTCTCTCAACGGAAGGTTAGGATCGAACATTACTGTGTACAGGCATATAGCCAAGTGAGCTCTCTGTTGTTCACATGAAACAATCCATTCTCTCGGTAATCGTTCTTAACTGGCCCTCATCCCCTCAGGACATGTTACCACATCCTGGTCGGAATAATTCATCTTACAAACCTTTTGGCACAGAAAACAATGGCTCTTGTGTCATGAAAGCTGAGGATCCATAAACTCAGTAGACACTTCCCACGGTTCAATTTTGGACGCGAAGTGGCTGCGAAAGCATTTATACCTGGAGTTGTATCATATCTGTAATTACATACCAGTACATCAGTGCGTGGCGTAATTTATACACAGGGACCAATCCTGAGAATGTTAGTACTGACTAGCCTTCCAACGCAAGCTGTTGGGTCAATTTACGTGGTGGTATTTGCGATCCTCTGAGGAGACTCACGGCAGTTTCCTCATAAATATTTTCTCTGACGTCCGATTGGTGGTTGGAATATCAAGCAAGTCAGAAAATGCGATAGTTCGGAGGCAACATGTGTTCACATAAATCTATATTATTCACCACATGGCTTACGCAAATGCTGGAGGCTTGACAGTCCACATTGAGACTCGGGCTTTTCTGTTAATGATTTCCGTCCTTGAATTGGGGTGGGGAACGTTCATTGAACAGGTTAAGGCGGCACCTACCAAATGATTTCGGCCAACCCAGGCTGCATGCCAGCCATTTTAGACTACCTCACTAAAACGCATTACACTCGGCTCCATATTCAACTAATCATGGTCATATGAAATCAACTAATGTCAAACAAAATTGTCAGTTCACGAAACCGTGACTCCCGGTCCCCAGAATAATTGAGGGTGCACATTTGAACCACGAGATGAAGCATATTGAGAATCCAACAGCTTCACTGTTCATGCATCACAGGATTAAGAAGTAGCTGCTACTTCAAGTTGAAATGACCGTGTTGAGAAATGGGGGACTTTTCACAGTAATGAGCTTGCCCACACAGAGTTCAGCAGAACGGTTCAACTAGAGCTACTCTGATTACTCTTTGAAGGTACTTGTGAATCTGTATTTCTCCAACAATTCTGAGGGTAATGGAACATAAAACAGCTGCATTGAGCAGCGAGGCGAGTCAAAATCTGGTCAAAATGTGTACTACCAGCGAGGCTTAAGCATGGCTTAGCCGATACCTGAGGACATTTTGGGATTTGTTATTTTGGTTCTAAGTGATGTATTACAGTCATAGAACTTTGCCTGGAATGGTTTTGAGGGACAGAGAACGATGTACGAGGCCCTACAGGCAGCGCGGCAGTGCCGCGTCAATCGCGCGTCACGCCGCGTCACTGCCGCGTCACTGCCGCGTCAAAGCCGCGCCAGTGCGCGGCAATCGCGTCAAAATCTCCAGTCCCCATTTCCCAGCAGTGTCGGCTTACCTAGTCTCTGACAAACGGGAGAACAAATCTTACTCTTACGTTGTGGCTTACCAGATCTGCAATTCAAAAAGATGCGGATATCTGGATTCAGATTTAGCAGAGTTCGGAAATCACCTCACGTACACACATATCAGGGCAAGTTTTATTCCTGGACACATACCAGATACATGCATTTTCGAGAGAGATTCACGCGGAATATCGAACGTCGGGGCCGGAACAAGTCAGGCGTGACTTTGGCGAGCAACACAGGATGGAACATATCGTAATGGAGCAGCGAGTCAGCAAAACCACATGTAAGCAAGATCCTCAGGCTGAGCGGCGCAGCGGTGTAATCAGCGATGCGTTCCTATGTCTGCCCTGATACTTCACCAGAGCGGAAAAAGTTAGAACAATGGAGGCCTACCTTTGTTATACATTTGTACAGGAACATTGCTTTCAATCTAATATCGCGGATTTGCTTTTCAGCAGAGTGGACCGAAGCATCTTTTTACAGGCATGAAGAAACCGAAACACATGAGTTATTGAAGGGGCGAACTGACGACCTGTATATATGAATTATCCACCGATTTCCACAGCATGCCGTCGCGTTTCCAAGTATTACTCGGGTACCCTATCTGCACCTCGCGGAGGAGCGGATACTGCTGAGTTAGCGCGGCAATGACCTGATGTTGGTCGTCCGGAGATACAACTCGCGGTTGCACAATAATCTGCTCCTCGTGCACGTGAAATTGAAGGACCTCGATCAGGGGAGGAAATGAAGCACGGCCACAGACGATCCAGTTGAGAACAGTCTTACCGGGAATACATGCAGGTCAGTAATGTAACCAACGAGAGGCTAGGAAGATGCTTACATGCAACTGGGTGCCGGTGGAGTCCACGATCTCGGGATGTGGTCGGTGCTCGACCACAGCGATGGGGCGAGGCACGCATTCTTCGGCGTCGGAGAATTCCTCATCGGGGAGATTATTGAACGCTTCTTCGTCGCGGAGCTCCGGGTGCCGGGTATCCAACGGTATCTGAGCGGGTGGGTGGTGACGTATTCGTCGTGGCACTTGCAGTGGTTGCAAAATGGTAAGAGAGAGCTCTCGGAGCTCAGAAAACATAGTTGCAATAGTCTGCAAGAAATCAAGTGACGGCAAGACCCTCGGAAGGGAAAGAGATAGAAGGGGAACGGAGGAGCGTAAAATGCCGTGGACTAGGAGCTTGAAGGTCTCCACGGATATCTGTGGGATTCCTCGAGCGACATCCGAGCGATTGACTATGGTCACAGCGCTCACTGGACGGTTCGAAACGAACAAAGCGACCAGATCCCTTGGTCCTGTGAAGCGCCGCAGACGGGGGGTAATGTTGGGGGGAAGATTTGTGGGAAGGGAGGCGACTCTATACTCTGGAACAGAATTTATTCCCAGCGATTCGAGTTGGGGACACTGTTTCAAAAGGGCGAGAAACAGCCTGGGCTCGAAGAGCTCCCGCAATGACAACTCGACGAGGTGAGGAAGATGTGCCGCACCAAGCCCGGTGATAAGGGCGATACTATCCAGTGTATCGTCGATATGTAGGCGGCATATGCAGCCGGGATCCACAATTAGCAGAGGGGCAGAAGTGCCGGGAAGCACCTCCCATCCTGGTACGACTCCCTTTAAGGAAAACACTTTGAGCGTCATCGGTGCCCCATCCCGAGCCAATATCTCGCAGCTAGACAGAGTGAGATCCTCCAACATGGAAAGAGAGGAGATCATGTCGCGGTAATGTGCATCAATTTTAATGCTCCACAGCTCTACGGAACGTAGGTTCTCATAGAGAGCGAATGTGCGGGAAAATGTGGTGAGAATCCTATTATAGACGGTGTTGACCATGTCGATGTGGTAGATTTGGAGGTTGTCCAAGAAAGGCATGGAGTACATGCCAACGAATTTCCACGAGTGGACCAATGCGACGTGTGGGCCTTCCGCCAATCGCTCCAATCGAAGTGCGGCGCGATGCAGTTTGTGGAGAGTTTCGATCCAAATAGACCTGTTGATATGCACGCGTAGTTTTTGTGCGTCGATGGTTTGGTTTTGGAACAGAAGCGGGAGACAGAGAGATCGAAAGAGCCGACACACTAACGAGAGGCGGCGGAGCTGACGGTTAGAGCACAGAGTCCAGGATGCTAGCCAGAGTTCTCTGGGAAGGACGAGCAGGTGTGATGGATATTAGCTTATTTTGAGTTTATTACCCTCCATGAACTCTCGGTGCGTAGTACAGCTGCTTACTTAAACATCTCCGAGATCCCCGAGATGTTTAACAACCGTCATTTGGCTCGGGCACAACTCGGGCATTGACTCACTGCCTTGCACCACGGTCTCGGGCATGGAGTCATTGCTCCCCGACTTCGCTCGAGTCATTAACTATATTTAGAGTACTTTCTAGGTATATAAAGGGAGCTCTTCCCGCTCATGTACAACACATCTTACCTTTGCAATACATCATCACCTTGAAGCGCCAGCCTTCCACTGAGGATTTTACCACTCAGCTACAGTCGTTGCCTAGCCTAGCGGGTAATTTCTTAGCATCACAGTCCTAAGAACTACGAGATATTCCGTAGATCGCGTTTAGTAAAGATTTACTCTTACTACTCGGCTGTTCGGTACGATCCGCGGTGAACGTTGCTGTTTTATAGGGATTCTTGAACCAAATATATTCGCTTGCTGCTAGACAGCACATTTTTCACACGCTTCGGCAGCGCGCGAAGCAGCAGATCTATTACAGCAGGTAGCAGATCGGGGGGCTGCCAGTGCCTCTGGTGCTGCTCATCCTCGTCGTGGTGTAGAAGCAAGATGTGATCGTCACGATCAGTGAGACATGATTGTATTGCTCCCGCGCACACGCATACGCTGTACCACTGTACACCGTGACTAACCAAACACGAGCGAAGACACCACATATTAATTCGGGAACTCGGGATTGAGCGGTGGAGCCGCTCCCCCTTCTCCTTCGATCCCCCCCCCCCCCCCTCCCCCTGGACGATCGACCGCGGCGCCGTCGCTCCCCGGAAACACACGACAGCAGCGGGGCGCACTCATCAGCTTCTTCCCATCTCTGGGGAAATGCGAGAGGCATAATGGGAAGTGTATGCGCACGCGTACCTCGCTCGCGCTGAGCCGTGAAGTGGATGATGGTGCGTGCCCGACGGCGGATATGCGAGGGTCGATGTCGAAGTCGAAGTCGGCCAAGTCAAAGTAGGTATCCGTATTGGGGCGCGAGCAAGCTTAAGGCGAGCGGATGAAATCCTCCGTCCGATGCCTCTCCCATGTATGTGTGGCACCTTTCGAGGCGCCCTCCCAAGCAGTATCTGGGCCGCGCGTGCATCGGTAGTGACGTCGGCGTCGAGAGTAACGACGAGAAGGGGAAGATGCCCCACAAGTCCGAACTGCGGCGTCCTACTCCGCATTCGGGATTAGACTTGTCTCCATTGCGGCCGGAAGAGTCTCTTACCAGTCATTCCACACGCATTCGCCGGAGATGAGCAGGATGCCTCGGCGTCGCTTTACTCCTCCGCGCTACCCTCACTTCCCACACCGCCTCTCCCCGCCCTTCTCCCTCGACGTCCGACCACTCTTCCGGAAATGCGCGGATTTTGGAAGGAGTGCGGGTGCGGGTGGTGTGTTCAAGGACCCTGGTTTATCCCTTTATAGGTCAAATACGAAGTTCGGACAAAATTTCGCCAATTTTCAAAAAAATTCCCAAGCTGTTTGACGGCAAAGCCAAAAGGAGCGTTTTGGCATGTTCAAAAACCGTGGGAATAAATTAAGTGCCTTAAAGTTCGGACAAACGCAGTATTTGACCTATAAAGGGATAAACCAGGGTCCTTGTGTTCAGCAGCCTTTCTTCCTCGTATCCCACGCCTCCTCACTCGCCCCTTCCCCAATCACGCCCAAATCCAATCCTAATCCACCCCACGCCTGCGCACGACCAAGAAGGGACCCCGCCTCGCTCACATCACAGTCGCTTGCGCGACTTTTTCCCCCGGGGCCCGCGTCCTGCACCCAACGACAAGCCCACGCCGGGACGAGCGGGAGGTGGGCGGGACGCGACGGGACGCGGATTGCGGTGTGGACGTCCGAACGGAGAAGTATGCGCCAGGAGAGACGCAGAGGACGGTGGGCGGCGAGATCACAGGCGGGACTGACTTCTTTCCCCAGGGTCGTGGGCCCCGCGCCCAACAGAAAGCCGACGCCGGGACGAGCGGGGTGCGGGACGCGACGCGACGCAACACGGTGTGCAGGTGCGGACGGTGCATGCGGCTGTCGTCAGAACGGGGGATGATGCGGCGAGACGTAGAGGGACGCGTCCGGATTACAATTACAAGTGCGGATGCTAGACGAAGGTGTCGTCCGAACGGGGAAGCATGCGCCGGCGGAGACGCAGAGGACTGCAGATGGTGCGTCCGCGCAATGGATGCGGGTGTTGTCCGAATGTTCGAGGAAGGAGGGAGGAGGGAGGAGTGGACACACTCGAGCGAAGGTAACCGGGGAGAGAGCAGACGGAGGAGCCACAGCCGGAGGAGGAAGTCGAAGCAGCTGCACTGAAGGATGCTTGAATACAGCCGGGGAATGATAAAGGCGGGCGGGGGACGACGGGGCGGGATTTTGGAGCCAGAGGATGTAGAAAAAGACGGTGAAGAAAGAGGGAAATGATGGGGAGTGGGTAAAGAGGGCAAGACGTGATATGTGGCAGGTATCTAACACGGAGCCCATCGATAGATTGAGCCCTTGCGCAACGCGACGACGCCGAGGGGGCGAGGGGGGTCTGCGCCTCCACTGCTCGACTCGCATTTCGATACCTCGCCTCGTTCTCACCCAGGACGAACATCACGGAGATTTGGATACTGTCAAGACCACCCCGGGACAGTGCGGCGGCGGCAGTGGCGCTAGCGTTGGCGTGGCGTAGCGTCGGGACTTCCAGCCACATTCCCAGCAACTGCACTCGCACACCCGAGTACGCAAACGCATACGGAAGCAAGAGTCTCCTGCGTACGACTGAAAGGAATCGACTCTGGAAGAGCAGCAGCAATTCACCGCCTTGCGACTCGCAAATCCGGGAGGAGAGAGCCGAAAGAGACATCAGTGGAGACTAATCCACGACATAAGACTCTCCTTGGTGTGAGGACTTCAAGACTTACCAAAAGCTGGATGGAAAGAGTGGACTTCCGAGGGCATCCTTGGGGCAGCGATGTGCGTTGAGTTTTTCATTGTGAGCGCGAGTCGAAGGTGACCTATCAAGAGAAATGGCCTTCATCCGAATCTGAGAGGAAAAAGACAGTGGGTTTACCGCTGAGCTCGTTGAGGTAGAAAACAACGAGGCAATTTGTCACTGTCACAGTCACCCATCAGTGACCGATCCGCGAACTTCGATTGGTCCATCACTTCAAGTTGCTAACGATTGTCTCGACCAGTTTCACTCTTAACTTTGTAACCTTCGGTAGCACGGAGGACGCAGCGTATAACCCCTTTCAAATCCCGCTGGAATGTACACTGCCCTCCCATCAACCGTCACCCGAACGCCGACGGTTAGAATCACGGTCTCATGATCAGTGTAGACGCGCTGATCAATGATAATTCTCAAAGGCTCCCTTCGCAAGCTATAAATCGAAGGAAAGCACCGAAATCTCATTTTTATCAAACTTTTCTGTATATATATCCCTTCTATCCAACTTCTATGTGAATGTTGCCTACTACTAGTAAAATCACCCCGAATTACTCGTTCGAAGTCTCCTCGAAGACGAACCTGCCTCATATCCTTCGGCTCGAGTCTTGCTTGAAAGCCATATATTCTCCAATGGTGGTAGATGGCTTCTCCGTCCCCTAGCTGTTTTCTGCGCCGAAACCACGGTGTCGTTCAACAGCATCGTGCTTCAGCTTCATTGGTGCGTCAATCACCAATGCATTTTCTGGTGACAGGCCTGGGTTTTTTGCGCGTCATCGAAGTAATTGCCCGTCGTTGTCGGCGGAGAGAAAATACTGGCTACGAACGGCAACCTGGCCATCTTCCCCGGAGATATTCCTGACACTATCAATATTCTTTCGAGACATGGAAGGCGGCTGCGCCGCGATGCCGTTGTTGATATTCCTCTGAACCTGTGCCCGGGCCGGACCAACCTGTCTCATCATCACGTATTCCACCCCAGTTTCTTTACATAGTCGCGACTCACACGATGAAATGAGGGTACACGTACTCAAAACTTCCACGGGCTCCAAGTTCCGCGTGCTCTTCAAACCAACTCTGTATTTGGACACGAAAGGGATGCACGAGACGGCTATTTTCCGCCAGGACGCGTACGGTAAGGCCCAAGTATGCATGAGATTGCATTGCGTAAGTAATTTAAATCGAGGTAGCGCTGCTGACCATATTCGACGGTTTGACAGCACCCTTAAAGCGGCCACCGTATCGCCTTGGATCCTAGGAGTTGACGGGCCGACATGCTCCGTGCACCGTAACGAAGACCCGTCGTAAATACGACCGTATACGTCGACATTTTAAGTCTGAGCTTCTAAGGTCTTGCAAAATCCGAAATCCGGTCATGGATAAGGCTGGCCGGAGTGAAAATGCGTCCAGATATTCACTGGTGATTTTGCGTATTTAAACTTGCCCCGGTCTGAAGATTATGCAAGAAGTACGTTTTGGGCAGAGTATTGGAAGGCTAATCTCGGGAGGATTTGGATTTAGGAGCATCTCCGGTTACAGGAAAGTGGTAAGTAAGGTAATTTTCTAAATGGATATCTGTCAGTTCTGACACTCGCCCTGACATTCTAACCGACAGACAGTTGATTAAGCTTATTTTCTTCAAGGTGGACCCACCGGGCCGGGCCGCCGCACCCATCCCACTGTCCACATCCCTGCCTTTCCTTCAAAGCACCAATGGTCTCACCTTCGGCTTCAGCAACTGCAGGTAACATCCAAGCTCTTCAGCATAGTCTGGCGATCCAAGGTGCCACAGGGGATTTGGGAATAAGGTTGAGCTGTCATTGTGAGTTAAGATTCTATAAATATTTTATCCAAACTCACCACAGAGCACAGAAAAATGACTGTGATGTCAGAGGAGTGCAAAGCACTTGGTAGGAAATCGCGCATTGATCACTTGTTGAGAGGCGATGAGTACTCAAGAAAAATCTTGGATATTCGGAGTGGAGTAACTGATGGTATTCAATCGTTCACTGTATGTTCTATGATCCTTTTCTTTTTTAAAAAATTATCACAGGAAGGATAACAAAATAATCCATGCCAAGACATTCAAAAAATATGGATAAAATATTTACAATACTTTTCAGATGTCTGTCGCTCAAATAATGCACAATGCATTGAGAAGAGGCAGAAGGTATTCAAAATATATGCTGATCTAAGCATATCTTTTGAATACCTTCTGCATGTTTGAGGCCACAAACATCCGACAGTTATTGTAAATATTTTCTCCATATGTTTTCAATGTTTTGGCATAGGTTATCTAGTTATCCTCCTGGTGTATGTTGATACTAATTTTTACTTGGTTCCATGGTACCATTTCGAAACAACATAGTACAGAAAGGTACTTATTGAAATCCACTTTTCCTGAAAAACGGAACCATCATCGACATATATAATCAGTGGGGGTCATTGGCCTTAGTGATGGGAGAGTCGAAGGTGTATATTAGCAACAGACTCGTCGATGAGAAAGTTGAAGGACTGCTGACCGCATGCCGATGGGAAAGTTGACCAAGTGCTGACCAACAACAGCCTTGAAAAGAACCTGGTTTGTTTCCGTCTGCCAGAATAGCATTGCCTCCCTGCTATCTTCTGTCGTGTCAGTTCTTGATGAGTGGGACCGTTGGCATGCCTCGGTGGGAGTATAATGTGCCATGGTTTTCAGGTTTTTTTTTTTGTAAATTAACGGCCTTTGAGCGGCACCACCTGACAGAATCCCAGCGCCAAGATGCAGGAGGACCGATGATAGGTCGGATCCGGAAAATCGGCCTCAATCCCACTTTTGTCCGGCCTTTTCATATTTTCGCACGCTTTCTGAGGCTGCAGAAATTGTTTTTCGCGGCAAAGCGGTCACTTTTGGTTCTTTTTGCTCGAAATGTTTCCGAAATTTTGTCCGGACTTTGGGATCCGACCTATATTAGGGTAATCATCGGTCCTGATGCAGGTTCCGAGAGTAATGTCTTTTTTCTGCTGCTATACTAACCTTCAATGCTCGGCAACCTGCTGCCAGTGGGAATATGCCGATGATACCAATCTGTTCAAAGGCCACAGCATCTAAAGACAGGGATCACGTAACTTCATGTCGCCTCCGTAGCGACGACTATCACATCTTCACTAAAAAAAAAACTGTACAACACTTAAAAGCACAGTACGCAGGCAAATTTGTAGTGGGTGGTCAAATGCCTTCTCTGCCCTTACTGTTGTTATTCTTGTCTGCCCTACTCTCCGGCGTCCATTGCGACGACTGGGAGAATCGAATTTGTCATGCAGCGCATCTGTCCCTAGTCTCTTATAAACAGACGCTACGACAGAAATTACTTGTACCTCGTTTGTTGTAGTCTGTCCCCGTTGAAACCTCTGGTCCGGCGCAACGTCCAGAGCCGCGAAACGACGATTCGCGGCCTCCTTGGCGTTCGCCAGCTGTATTGTGGCCCCGGCCTGGAAGTGTGCAGCAACCAAGGATGCTGCACCCCCGAAGAAAACTGCTGTTCAGGTTCGTTCATTGTCTTGTCGTCCTGCGTCTTTATCAAGTGCGATCCAGATGGAGGTTGTTGCGGCGCGGGGTACGCTGACGATCCAACTTCATGTCTTGTGGGAGGTTACTCATTCAGCTGATCCATCCAGTCAATACTGCGATCTGGGAGGGTGCTGCCCAGATGGCGAGGTTTGCGAGGGCACGTCGGACACATGCTCAGAATCTGGGTTCTCCATTTGGCCGAACGACGATTACTGCTGCCGTACATCCTTTCCGTGCGATATTTTATTACATCTTTGATGTGTTTTCCCCGGTGAAGCGACCGGCCAAACATGCGGTTAGTGGTTCCTTTCCTTCGGTAGGAGTTGACACGAGAAGACTCAATTTTTTTATCCTAGTCCGCGATGCCGACGGAAGTCCAGGATGCGAAGAGAGTAGCGGCGGGGGAGGCGGTGGAAATTCCTCTCCAACCACCACGCCTAAGGGAAGGAGCTCCCCTACCATCACAACTCGGAAAACGGCCTCAACCCCAGGCAGGACGACCACCGACATCAACACTACGCCTCACACCGAAAGTTCTGAAAGAACAGCCCGTAGGTCATTCGCTTTTCACTCCGGATTATTCGTGTCTCACGTCTTGCACAAGTCAACACTGGACCAACTACAACACCCGGAGTGGGAAACCCTACGGGCGGGGAGAGTGCCTTGCCCTCTATCCCGACTTCTCTCAGTGCCCCAACCCAAGGCTCATCTTCTTCGGGCGACTCGACCGCGCCCAGTTCTGTAGAATTTGCTCAGAAGGGGAGTTTGCAAGCAAGAGGTAATTGCGAGGCAAACCAGTGAGGTATCGACGACAAGTACTCGAGCTTTTATATGTAGGCGAATATCAAATAGATAAGGAATTTGAAATGGGAGTGAGTCAGATGAACCTGAATATGAAATAGAATATTGCGGAGGCATAGCAACGGATAAGGGACCGCATGGTCAGATAATGAGCCATGTGGAAAGATAGCAAACTGCATGGCCAAGCTTGTATCTCCAACAAGTTCTGCCGCGCCTAGAACGACCGCTTCCTTGGTACCTCTCGCCCTCCTTATCACGCTCCTTACTAGTTTCTCTGTCCCTTTTTTCTAGGCCTGGATTGTACATAGTTCAGTGGATGGCGAAAGCGTCCCATTTTGTTCCACAATAGTTCGATATTTCGTTGTACTTCTACTATCTGAAGTCATGCTTGTTGTCCGTGAAAGGTGGGAGGTTGAGGACGCTGGCCGCTCCACGATCAACAAACACTTTGTCTCTCGGGTCGTAGATTTACTTTTACACCGGACAAGGATAAATCTGATTTATTTCACAAAATGGACCGGAAGACTCAAATTTTCGGTGTGAATTGAGTACAGTAATTCATTCAGTGCTGAAAAGGAGGCCACGAAAAGTTTTTAAGTCCTTGGGTACCTCCAGGATCTGCCCGATGTTAAATTTCTTGAGATAGCTTGTGCTCAAAATAAACTGGGTTGAAAATATTGTAATTTCGTTCCGGTCCTAATCCCTTCAGAACCTGAACCCTCGTTGAACAGGACCGATGTCCGATCTGTTGTTTGGGAAATTTATGTGAACCGGATTCAAAGTGTTCGGTTGTTTTTGCCAAAGGAACGGATATCGGCAACGCTAGAAACGAGTCAAGAAGATCCTCGGATTGAAGAAGGCTCTGTTGCTATGCATGTACAGCCGTTTCAATAAAAGTGTACGGGTTTGATGCAGCGTTGGAGCTTCGTTTTCGCTTACCTCTGTTTGCGGCGGCGTCGTCGGCTAAGCTCGGTTAAGTTCGGCTAAGCACCAGCTCCACCACTGCACAAAGGTTTTATCCCTCCTCGTACGCTGCAGGGATATTTTCGGAGCTCTTTTTGCATCACTACAGGCAGGGAGACTCATGGAAGTACGACCCCAAGTTTTGGCAGCCCATCGTTCGTTTTCGGAGAGCAGCCGGGGACGCTGTCACAAACGGATGTCAACAAAAACGAGTGAGCACCACTCGATCAAACCCGTACATTACACTTTTATTGAAAAGGCTGTAAGCTGCAGTTTCATATGCACTGTGACACTGTCTAATGGTTGGAGTTGATGACTCCTAATTAATCGTACTACGTAACCGACGGGGTCAACTAACTAATTACTAAAGAACAACGAAAGAAACATTGCAATCACAGATCGAGTGATGGCCACAATTTGGCCGAAGTCATCTCTGTCGTTCGTCCTCCCTTGTGCTGTAAACTTCACCGACATCGAGGACACGATGCATTTCCCAGAAAAGCCCAGCAGCAACAATATGCGATAATCCTGTCATACCCCAGGCAGTGGCTTCCCCAGAGCTTTATTCAAAAGATAAAATCAGCTCAGTACGGTCTTCTTCGACATGTACGTCCTCACATGGCCTAACATGTGCCGATGAGGCGGCCCGGATTATCGGCATTTCACTGACTCTATCCGGGATCTCCGGTTTAACAACATCTGAACCGAGTGAAGGGTCGCAGGCGTAATTCCGAGGCGCGATATATTGCCCTGCTGATAGGCTGAAATTCAAGTAAGTATTTTTCCTAGAGTCCCTAATTATCTCACACAATTTCTATGTACTAAAAGCTTGTGTTATGGTCCCTCTCTAGACGGTAGAGACTAGAGTACAACACTGAAAATTCAATTAGGCTTGAACAGCCTGCTGGAGTCCAACTATCGGCCCACTGGATCCGACCAATGACGAAAGCAGAAGTCGCGTCTCCTCCCTTGTTTTCCTGAATGTAGCAGTGTCGAAAATTCGTATCCATTTCGCCTCATGCGACTCAATTTCCGGAGTCCCAAGTCGATTCGGGCATCTCGGGCATTCCAGAAGCACTCAGAAAATGCCTTCCGAGTGTAGTTTCAGATTTTTAGCTATTTGAGCCTGAGTCCGGGTCTGAACGCTGGGATTCCTCTACGTCCAGGACAAATATTCCTCTGTACCGTCAGAGTCCAGACCACCACGTCTGAATATCAAAGATGTTGCATATTCCAGCCCAACAAACCTCAACTTCCTTCGGCGCAACTCACAGATGCCTCGATGAAATGACGGTATACACGCGTGAACTTCTATGGCGTTCAAGTTCCCCTTCTTCTTAAAAAATTTGGGCCCTAAACGGACCGACGAGGCGGCCATTTTCCGCCAGCACGGTACATAAGGCCAACGCGAAATGAAATCTCGTCGGTCTCGAGTCGCCGTGACAAAATGCGCATGAATTTGCATGGCATAATTGGCTGTCGTGTGGCGCCAGATGTCATTCACAATTCTACCTGACCCCTATGTATGTAAGTACATTTTGGTCTCGGCTGCAGGTAGGTGGGTAGGTAGGTAGAATTGGTGCTGATAGCGAGTTTTAGTAGAGCGGGGAAGCGGCCCATCGGATGCAGGTCAAGGAGGGGCTCCACGGAAATATCCAAACAAAGTGTAAACAATAAAATTCTTGGGCTGTGTGGGTTGCGTACATAGTGGAGCATTTTTTGCGGGCCCGAGGACGGGTAAGCCCGAACGTATCGGAGATTTCGTTAAGAGAACGGATCATAATATCAACTTGAAACAGTTACGCCTGTGCTGAAGCGGGCTCCCTCGCCGATGATGTTTGTCAGTCGGGGTATAAGTATGGTTGCAAAAAAACTGTGAGCTCCACACAGGCCCTTCAAACCTTTCCTTTGTGCATCCGAGGATGAAGTTCACTATTGCCATTGCCTCTCTCCTGGCGTCGGTTGTCTCCGCTGCATCACTCCAAGCTCGTCAGTACAAGGACGGCCAGCTTTTGTCACCCGCCGCTGGCGCCACTGTGGCCTCTGGGTCTGAAGTCACCATCCAATACCATGTTTTTGACGGCCTGTGAGTCATAGACAGCAGTAGCGAGCTTGTCATCAATTGATCTGTGCATAGTTCCGCGGGGACGAAGTATATCCTAGTTGGCTTCGAGTTGGCACCCGACGACGGTGACCACACCGCATATCCTGTGGGTAATCTCAGCTTGAGCAGCCCTGGATCGAGTGGGCTTGTTATCAATAGCCCCGTTACGGCTCCATCTCCTGGAAGTAAGCATATTTTCTTTCTATGTTAACGAGGCAGGAATTAAATTTGGTTTGTCAGGCTATAATCTCGTTATTTACGACTTTGTGGCTGCCGGTGTCGCTCAGACTCTCTCCTCGAGTATGACGGTTAACCAAACCATTACGGTTACCTAATCGCTGAACACGACTGGGATATCCGCTACTTATGTTGGACGAGCTAGTAACCTAACAGCCCTTGTTGTACGATAGGATAAGATGGACACCGGAAATTAGTCATTACAGTGCTTTGGTTATGTTCGCGAAAAACATTTTTCCCCCGCCACGTCACGTGATCTCTACCGCTGATAACGCCTCAGAGTCATAACTAAACTCACTCCGGATGGGCCGGTTTTCTATCAACACTAACCTGTGGACTCCTACGGAGTGCTTCAGACCCTGATCCGAAGGCCCTTGGGTAGATTCGAACCTTCCGGCATCTGCGGCACGGATCACGTGCCTGCAAAAATTCACGAATATAATGTATCTCAAATTTGTCGGCAGGTACGGCATCACAGATCATTGATTCCCGTGAAGCCGACATCGTGCCATATTGGTTTGGCAATGTTCGGCGCGATCGTGCCGCACTCGGAGGGATGCCGGCTAGGCATACCGTCCACGCCTGTATATTCGGAATGTTGATTGCGTCTCGCTTTGAAAACATATTCTATGTTGCGGGTTCCGCAAACAAACCTGTCCCTTCAAGCTGAACGGAAAACGATAGACGTTTTTTGATTTTCGAGCAAGGTTCGGCCCGGACAGTCTAACGCACCATGTTAGAAGTTTTAGTGAGCTAACCAACAGTGCCAACGTTCCACTGTTGGTTAGAAGTTTTGGTTAGCTCACTAAAACTTCTAACATGAATGAAACAGACCCTCGTCTCACATAATACAGATGTTCGAGGGTTCGATCCCCTCAGGTGTCGCCACAATACCACTGACTAGCATTACGCAAACTGGCACTTCTCAGTCGCTGGGTAAATTTAACATGTCCCTGAGGGGTCTGTTTCATTTATGTTAGAAGTTTTAGTGAGCTAACCAACTGTGCCAACATTTTTTTCCAGAATGAGTGGTATTCCTCTAGGCCCAGGACAAAAATTCCTCTATGCCCCAGAGTCCAGACCGCCCTGTCTGATCATCAAAGATGTTGCCTAATCCAGCTCAACTTCCTTCGGCGCAACTCACAGATTCCTCGATGAAATGAGGGTACACATACGTAAACTTTCATGGCCTCCAAGTTCCGCTTGCTCTTCAAAACTTTGGGCTCGAAACGGACGGAGGAGGCGGCCATTTTGCGTCAGCACAGCACATAAGGCCAACCTGAAATCTCGTCGGTCTGGACTCTGGAGTCGCCGTGCCCAAGTGCATATGAGTTTGTAAGTAATTTAATTGTGGCTGTCGTGTGGCGCCTGTCAATGGTAGCATTCTACCTGACCCCTATCAATGCGCAAAGTACATTTCGGTCTCGGGCCCGGCTCCAGGTAAGTGGGAAGGTAGGTGGAATTGGTGATGATAGCAAGTTTAAATTGGGGAAGCGGCCCATCGCGTATGGATAGAGGTTAAGGAGGACGGGGCTTTGCGGAAACATCCAAAACTTCGGGGAAAGTGTGAACAATATAATTCTTGGGCTGTGCGGGCTGTGTACATAGTGGAGCATTTTTGCGGGCCCGGGTACGGGTAAGCCCGAACGTACCGGAAATTTCGTCGGATCATAATTTAAATCCACTTGAAACAGTTGCGGCTGTGCTGAAGCGGGCTCCCTCGCCGATGATGTTTGTCAGCTGGGGTATAAGTATGGTTGCACAAAGACTGTGAGCTCCACACAGGCCCTTCAAACCTTTCCTTTGCGTCCAAGCATGAAGTTCACCATTGCCATTGCCTCTCTCCTGGCGTCGGTTGTCTCCGCTGCGTCACTCCAAGCCCGTCAGTACAATGACGGCCAGCTTTTGTCGCCCGCCGCTGGTGCCACTGTGGCCTCTGGGTCTGAAGTCACCGTCCAATACCACGTTTATGACGGCCTGTGAGTTATTAACAGCAGTTGCAAGTTTTTCATCAACTGACTTGTGCATAGTTCCGCGGGGACGAAGTACATCCTAGTTAGCTTCGAGAATTCACCCGATGACGGTGACCACTCCGCATATCCTGTGGGCAATCTGAGCTTGAGCAGCCCTGGATCGAGCGGGCTTGTTATCAATAGCCCCGTTACCGCTCCATTTCCTGGAAGTAAGCATATCTTTCCATGTTAACGAGGGTCCGGAATTCAATTTGTTTTGTCAGGCTATAATCTCGTCATTTACGACTTTATAGCTGCCGGTGTCGCTCAGACTATCTCCTCGCATATGACGGTTAACCAGACCATTACGGTTACCTAATCGCTGAACACGACTGGGATATCTGCTACTTATGGTGGGCTCGCCAGTTACTTAGTAGCCCTTGTTGTACGATAGAACAAAAATGGACACTGGTAATCTGTTAGTCATTATCTCAGATTTCTCGAGGCATAATCAATACCATCAAAGAGAAAGGCTGGTACATATTGATAAGATCTTGCAGCGGACCCTGACAAACACCGCGCCAGCAGTCGGAGTCAGGGGTGGAAAAAAAACCTAGTCATCGCGGCCGGCGCCGCAATCACTCTGCACCGGAGATGGATCAGCAGTTAGAAATCGGCCGTAAAGCCAGAGGAGGCAAAGCCGAGATCTGGCCTGCCGTCAGGCAAGAGGAGGAGGTCCCGGAGCCGCGGCGGCAATGAAACAGCCTCGCAGCAGCGGAAGCCGCCAGCGGCAGCGAAAATAGACTGGGGTCCGAGTACCCCATGCTAGCGGAGGGACGTGGTCACATGGATCTTGCGCCATGTCCGTGTAGAGAAATCGAGGTGGCCAACGAGAATCAAAGACATGGGGCTGTGCATCCATCGGATCAACATTCCGGAGCCATCGGGCCGTTCCAGCCTCCCCGTCCGACGAGGTCCGACGCAGGCTTTGCGTTCAAGAGTCCAAATAGCGACTTCCGTCGCCTCCTTCTTCGCCGGAGCAAACCACCAGCAGCCGGCAGCCCGCCCCAGCGCGACGCAACGTTGTGACGTCACGTCCGCGCCTTTCCGGGGTGATCAGTTGCGCCTCCCCCCTTGCTCCCCCCAAGGACCTCCCTTCAACCCCTCCGACTTGCCTCAACTTGCCTCATCGACTAGATTCCATGCCAAGTACGGGGCGTTCTAGAGGGGTTCACGAAGCTGGCCGTGTCTGCAGCGTTCCTCATATCCTCCTCTTATTGTCAGTGCTATGCCGCACGGCGCACGCAGAACGCATGGTTGACTCGTTGCGGGCTTCCTCCACGTGCAGGAATATCGGACTACGAACATCTAAGTGCGCTGTTCCTTGTCCTCCTTCGTGATCCCCAATAAATCACTTACCCATCACCGGTGCATCACCCCCCTTCCTGCGCACTGGCAGGCAACGGGAGTCAACTCCACACTCGCCCCCTACGCCAAAATCCCAATGTCCCAAGCCTCTACCGCCTCCGCCCTCGCTGCACCCCCGGGCCTCCTCGCGCCGTGGTAGGCCATTGTCATCTACCTCAAAACTACTTCCGCGCAGTTAGGGTAGGATTTTACTCCGAGGGCAGTGAGGGGATGGTTCTGATTACAGCTACGACGTGGATATAATGTACGCGATGCACTGGCGGCAAGTGTGTGCTTACGAGGTGCGTTTCACGTTCGCGCATAGGGCGGGCCGTCTGTTTTTCTGGCGTGCGTGCATGCAGTCCTACCCTTTCTTTGCGAGTCTTGCCTCGACACCGAAAATGATTTGGATTCGACGCAACAGCGGCACTACTAATGCCGCCCTCGTGCCCTCGGTGACTCAGCCTTCTGCTTCTGCGACCTCTTCAATTCCGTCTCTATCCTCTCCCGTTTGGTTTTGTTTGCTGTTTCGAGACCGATTTCAGGTTGTTTTATTCTCCTTTCTTCGCGATCCTCTGGGAAGGAGGACTTCCCCAGATCCAGAACACATCGTTTTACCGAATGCCGAGCTTTATCCCGCCGCGTGCGTGCGCTTCGAGCCAGCTTTGGGGCGCATACTCTACCCAGTGCACAGTACGCCTCCGCCTCTCCGCAAGGGTGGCTTCCTTCCCTCCTCTGCGCTTTGTACACCTTCCGCATTTCCCAATCTCGCATCCCTCGCCTTCTGATTTGACTTGTGACTACATACATACAACACTCCCGGTTCCGACCGCTCACGACGCTGATTTGGGCACCCCACCCCGCGGACCCCTCCTCTCCTTCTGGTTCAACAACGGCCATCTGTCGTGGCGCAGGGTGTCCATGGCTATGAGTGCAGGAGGCGACACAGGTACGTGTATCTGTCTTCCTTCCATCCGTTGCGAGATCCTTTTTTTTCCAATTCATAATATCCAAACAAACTGTGAATGATCTGCAGTCCCGCGCGCCGCTGCAGCCCAGCCTCGCATCGACTCCGGCGCCGAGTAACATCACCTTCGCTTTCCGCTCAACGCACGATACGGTGATCGGTAAGTACTAGTGCGTCTTTGTCTCCACCTATTTGTTTCCTCCCATGCGGCGCACATATTCGTTCAGATATCTCCGTACTCTGGCTGGCACGTGGTCGCGAAGAACTTCCGGGCCTCTTTAAGATGTGCCCCCTGCCTCAGGTCTGCGACGCACGTCCCTAAAACGGCAAACGAATCGTCCTTCACGCCAACCTCGTCGGCTGGGTCCTCGGCATTCCAACGTGTGCATCACTGCATCCATCAGATCAGAGCCATCGGGCCGTTTCGCATTCCACGTCCGAATCCGATCCTCCCGTTACAGCGCTTTCAACACACCACCCGATGAATGCCGCTCCACTCGACCCGATAAACGGCCGGAGCACCCAAAAAACCTGTGGAAGTACACAATTTCTCCCGGGACAGTCGCGGAAAGAGCTGTAAAAGCCAATCCATCGAAGGCCCCTTTCTCAGCTTATTTGCTACATAATCGGCAGTTCATCTTCCTCTAGTCCAATTTTGGTGCTTGGGACCTTCTTCTGTTTTTTTTTCGGAATGCGTAGAATCCTCTCCAGACGCAAATGAGGCTCAACCATCTCCCCGGGCTGTCATTCCCGATGTCGAATCGATTGCCCACGGGTTTATCGGCCCCATCTCGGACACGGTGGAATCCAAGCTTGACCTAGAGATCAGTCTGAATCTGAAGTATAAGAGTCAGAAGTCAACTTGACCGTACTAACCTCGTTCCCTCTTTCCAAGTTGAAAAACGTAACCGATGAGATTGGAACTTCGATCAGCCTGCCGTTTCCTGGTAAAAACATGTTCAAGTCACTGCGTCCTTCCAAATTGTGTGTCTGGGCGACTCTCAGCCCCACGGGAATATCGAGCCAGTGCAGTAGATTCGGGGTCCAGCCCGGCCGTCACTCGGCATCTGATGGGAACACTCGCTTAAAAGCGTAGTATGCGACCTGCGCCTGGCCCTTTATGGAGAATATTAATCTTGCTGTTCCGCCTTCTCGGAAGGGATGTTCGAAGTTGCACCATGCGGTAGGAAGTGTGGAGCGGAGTATAGAGTGTATTCTACGCTGCGAGTGCTGCGGACAAACCCGTCCCGTCAAAGTAATCTCCATTCCAAGGGTGCATCATTGTATCTATGGTAGGAGTACTGTGCTGTTCGATTTCTGATCTCAACAGAAACTCCACCGTGAGAAGACATCTGCATGTTCAGACCAATCAGGTGCTGGACATTACTACAAAGACACATGTCCTACGTGAGGACCAATCACATGTCCGTGAGAAACGGGTCTCCAGCGTATATAAAGCCAATGACATGAATCAGTGCTGCCATCCCTTCCCTCTCGAGGCTACAGATGTCTTCCAATCCTCACACTGTGAATAATTTTGTTTTCCCTTCTTGAATAATAATGTATTAATGTGAGATGTTTAGGGCTCAAACGTGGACAGACCTGTTTCAAATAACCAGGATGAAATCTCTGTCCAAGAAAATTCAGTAGAAAATTTAGTAGGCTTCTCATACAACAGACTTTGTGGCAAATAAGTAACAGTACCACCAGGATTTAGAAGAAATGAAACATCGGATAGCTGAAACACCTCACGGGCATCCATCTCTTCCTCAATATCTGCTGGAACTGGGAACAGCCTTATCACAGAGATATACAGAGTCTGAACATCTGGAAGATCTTGAGGTTGCTCTACAGAATACTCAGGCAGCAGTGGACTTGACTCCTCAGGATCACGGTGACAGAGCAAGCAGACTGCACAAACTCGGTGTCCTGCTTATCAAACGATACCAGCAGATGGGGAGCTTGACTGACTGTGAAAATGGATTGAAGAACCTCAAGCAGGCATTGGACTCTGGGGAAGACAACGATAGATCAGAGTATCTCCAGAGTATTGCAATGGCTGTTGGTCAACGGTATCTGAGGCTTCGAGATCTGAATGACTTGGAGACTGCCATGCAAAAATTCAAAGAGTCGCTGGACTTGACTCCAGTTGGTCATCCTAATAGAGGACATCGTTTAGCAAACTTTGGAACATGCTTTTACCAAAGATATGCCAGATTTGGAAACCTTCAAGATCTTGATAGTGCCCTTGAGCGTCTCCAAGCAGCTGTAAACATATCTCTGGATGAAAATTCCAAGACAGCAGAGTTGCTCCAAAACCTTGGAAGAGGGCTACAAGAGAAATACTGAAGGCTGGGTGATGCTTTAGCCATTCAAGCTGCAGTTGAAAAATTTCAAGCAGCACTAAACATGATTCGGGTGCACCACCCCAACCGAGCAAAATATCTTGATGCCCTTGGGGTCGCTTTCCTTGATATGTATACAAATTCTGGAAACCTGAATGATATTGAGGCTGCAGTGCAATATAGCCATGAAGCTCTGGATATGATTGAAACAGCCCATCCTGACAGAACACATTATCTATATAATCTTGCAGCTGGTCTTCGAAATCGGTATATCAGGTTAGAAGACCTTGACAACCTGGAGGTAGCTATAGCAAATAATCAAGAAGCGTTGGATCTCATACCAGTGGACCATCCAGAAAGAGCAGAATATCTGGATTCTCTTGCTAATTGTTTTACACTGCGCTATAGCAGATTCCAAGTTCGAAAGGACATTGACTTTGCAATTGCAAAATTTCGAGAGGCAGTGAATACAACCCCAGGAGATGACCCCAGGAGAACTATATTTCTCAACCATTTGAGTACTGCATATCGGGCACGGTATAAAAGACATACCAATTTAAACGACCTTGATGCTGCATATCAGATGGCACAAGAGTCATTTGGGGGCGCTGCAGCACAGCACTACAACTATGCACCCTCCCTGGAAGGTCTTGCACTGTCATTGGGATACCAGTATGAAAGATCAGGAGAGATCCAAGATCTTGAGTCTGCAAATCAAGCATTGCAAGAAGTCGTTAATTTGGCTCCAGCAGGTGACCCTGCCAGACCGGATTATCTGCACAACCTAGCTGTATCTTTTGGTAAGAGGTATGAAAGATTGGGAGACTTGAAAGACCTTGATGCTGCAATACAAACTCACCAAGAAGCAGTTGATACCAGCCCTCCACAAAGCTTTCAAGAAGCCTCTAGACTAAGATCCCTTGAGATATGTCTTATTGATCGATATAGACGGCTAGGAGATGTCAAGGATCTCGATATAGCACTACAGTCCGGGCGGAAAGGCTTAGCCTACATCCCAAAAGACCATCCAGATAGGCTACAACATCTGAAAACTCTTGGAGTAGCCCTTACATATCGATATGCACGGTTGGGAGACCTTAGAGATCTTCAGGCTGCACTACAACATAAGCAGGAGGCTGTAGACCTTACTCCAGCAGACCACCCTATTTTGGCTGAGCGTCTGCAGAACCTGGCTGTATCCTTTGCCCAACGGTTTGACAAACTGCATGACCAGACAGACCTCGAAGCGGCACTGCAGATGAATGAAAAGGCCCTTGGACTCATACCAACAGATGACCCTGATAAGGCTTTTTATCTGCAGAGTTATGGAACCTTCCTCTTTTCTCGTTTCCTGGCATTGAACAACTGGAGTGACCTTGATAAGGCTTTACGGATCAAATACCAAATCATTTCTACTATGCCAGAGGACCATTTCAATAGAGCAAAATATCTGCAAGGATTTGCTCATGATCTTAGCCACCGATACCAGATGTTGAAGAACCAAACAGATCTGAACATAGTGAACAGTTTGTATGCAATGTCTTTTAGGACGCGAGCCCCATCAGATAACCAGCATTCTTGGAAATCAGCTCTGGTGTGGGCCTCGTTTTCAGAAGAGTTCCAGCCTTCTTTGGCTCCGACAGCCTACTCTGCTGCTTTCCAATTACTTCCCGAACTTCTGTGGATGGGTCATACCATCCGGATTCGTCATGACATAATCCGCTGGCTTGATATTGAACATGCCACTTCACGTGCTACAAGGTCTTGCATTAATTCCTTGAATCTTGCCGCTGCCGTGGAAATCATAGAGCAGGGATTAGCAACCATATTCCAACAGATGCTGCAGCTCAAGACAGATGTTGATGAACTCCCTTCTCAGGATGCACAAAAGTTATCAAAGCTTTCATTGGAGCTTTATAGCGACAGCACTGTTGATCGACGAAGGGCTGCAAATGAAAGATATGATCTGCTCAAGGAGATCCGTCAGAAATCAGGCTTTGAATATTTCTTGCGTCCCAGCCCATACACATTGCTGCAGAATGCATCACAGGGAGGACCGGTTGTGATCCTGAACAGTCATATCAGTGGCTGTGATGGAATCATAATTCCCAAACCAAACTCTGAACCAATTCATGTTCCACTCCCAGATGTAACTGTTGAAATGTTGGAATTGCACCAAGATACACTCAGGAAGTTGTTGGGTCAATGTGGGGTCAGAACTCGAGCTTCAGACTCAACTAGACTATTTGGCCGTCAAGAGCAGTTCATGGACAAAACAACCAAAGAATGTTTTGAAGAGTTGCTGACTTGGTTGTGGACCTATATCGTTGATCCAGTAGTAGAGGCCTTGAAAGTGGTGGGTCTTAATCTTGTCTTAATTCAGTTTTGGACTGATGAAATCACAGCAGGTTGGTATCGACAGTGGCAGGTTGTGGTGGCTTCCAAGTGGAGCTTTTACAGGGCTACCTCTGCATGCATGCACCCCAGATGATCAGTTCATCCATTCCTACACATCCACATTGAGCTCTCTCCTGGATGCATATAAAAAAGAGTCACCAAGCATAACAGAGCAACTAGGAATTGTTGGAGTGACACATACCGGGTTTGGCGGAAGAAATCATCTCAAAGGAGTCAAGGAGGAAGTTTCAAAAATATGTTCCATTGTTGGTGCCCAGAATTTTCAGTGTCTTGAAGGGGAATATGCAACACCAGATGCTGTCATGCATCAGCTTGAGAGCTGTTCTTGGGCCCATTTGGCTTGTCATGGAACTCAGGATTTGGATGAACCAACAAAAAGCCATCTCTTGCTCTATGAAGGCTCCTTGGAGTTGCAAAAGATTCTTAAGACACCTCTCTCCAATGCCCAGTTCGTATTTCTCGCTGCATGCCAAACAGCCATGGGAGACAGGAAAATAATGAATGAGTCCTTCCATCTCGGTGGAGGATTTATTGCGGCAGGTTTCCGAGGGGCTGTTGGGACCCTATGGTCCATGAATGATGAAGATGGTCCTGTTGTTGCAGAAATTCTTTATTCTCATCTGTTCAAAAATGGCAGATGGCCACATGCCAGTGACGTGGCTAAAGGGCTGCAGCTTGCAGTAAAAGAATTGAAGGCAAGAGGGGTTTCTCATGAGCGGTGGATTCCCTTCATTCACATGGGAATTTGATTTTTGATTTGATTTTCCTTGGTGATGCTGATATGAAGTTACCTGTTTGCTAAGTTCCATGTACCTTTTTTTACGAGAATGATATGCAATCAAATTTCTTCCACATCCGAATAGTTTGCATGAATTACTTACGGTACAGATATAGACCCAGATGTTACCTCCTGTAAACCATCAATTTGAGGGTTGCATCCAAATTTAAAAACAAAGGCAGAGGATTCGTGAAAGTATGGGTTTGGGGAAGTCCGGGATCAAAGATGGCGGCAAGTCCGGCGGCTTGGCAGATTTCGAATTGTGCTTTACTTTACTTGCAGACCCGAGCGTACTGACTGCCCTTTCCGTACAGAATATTACGAATCGAGGGAACTGGACTTCCCCGCGCCTCAACGTCAACATCACCCATCCAGGTTACAGTAAACCGTCTACGAGAGACTCAGTCGCCCGACAACTCTCGTTTAATCTCTTAACTCTTGATTTCTACATAGTGTTACTCAGAGCCAATCCTACATGGAAGCAAATCCCCGGTCCCGCGCCTTGCTGCCTCTCTCTCCACTACTCAGTAAGTATAGGTACCGATATTCGGACATGGTGTAATGGATAGCACGGCTTCGGACATCATCCCGATGGGACGGGATTGGAAGCAGACCGAGGTTCAATTCCTTGTGTCCTGGATTTTTTGCCGAGTCTCAGATAAAATATCTGTTCCCTTTCAAAGCGCGATTCTTTGGCGAAGCTCTGAGTTTCTTTCCGGTAATTGTGCATGTCAAACTGTATCCCAAAATTGGAGAGTTTGTAATATTTCGCTGGCTCCTGTGCCGCAAAATAACCTGGAAACTCACCTGATGTTAACAGGGTACAACCGAAACTGGTTCCCATTACCCGAGCGGGTACCGGCGAATCTAAAATAACTCACGATTTTACTGTCTTTCCGGGACTTCCGAGGTGCGCTTCCAAGTTGATGTCTGGTACATGACTATATTCGCTGATCCTTTGATACAGGGCCCCGTTGCAGCGCCATGAGTTTGAGCGTGCGGGACGTGCACCCTTTGCGGTCCCTGTCTGTCCCCCCGTCTATGTGGGCTGCGCGATATTCATACACGGCGATGGCATGACGCACAAGTCGGTACAACCGGGAAAAGTAGCGTCCCACATGCACCCTCCTTGCCATGTGCCTGCTGCCGGGACGAGAAATTTGGCACTACGACGTCCTGGTTATTGATGATAGGATGGAGTCGGTGCATACCTCCCATGGTGAGTTACTCCTCTGATCCGTTGGTGTTATTCAATGAAGTAATATTTAGGGCGCATCCCTGAACGCCGGACGCCCGTCGAAGGCAGGGTATGTACTGCTCATCGGTCTCCTTACTTACCGCTGATCCCACAATTTCTGAAAATCACGACAGGCTATATCACGCCGTCGCCCACGTTGACGGCATCCTAGTTCCGGAAAAACGGGCCACCACCTGTGTGCTCTTAATTCGTTGACGGGCACGACTTCACTCATCATATTTGTCCAGCGGCGCTTGCCAATTTTTTCTTTTTTTTTTTTTTGGCGGACAGGAACAAATCTTCCACGAGAACTATAAAATTATGTACGTTTAATTCTTTGTGCATTCAGCCCCGTCCACTGGCGCGCAATATAGATACTGAAGGCACCGGAAATATTGAGGCCGCACTGTTCTCGGTCGCGAATTCAATAGACAGAGGCCTTTCTAGGATTGAATAATGTCCTGTGGCTTTGTCGTCTGGGTCGAAGAGGAAGTTCACGAATGAGGTCACATCGAATCGTAAGGGATTCGCAGAACAAAAAGGTCGCCATCCTCTAGAAGTTGTGCGGATTAAACGGCGGCTCTACAATTATAAAGGTGCCAGCCGCCCAAGTTGAAGGTGAAACCGTGAATTGTTTATTTTCCCTTGGGTTTCAAGCTTCGGTTCTGACTCATGATGAACTTCATATGAGAGGCCGAGTACGAAGCGCGGGTAGTCCGTGGATGAATTCCGACTGACACTGTGTCACGCGTTCGATTCTGCCAACAAGCATTTGTTTTTTTCCTTTCCTTTTACTTGTTATACAACTTCCTCACTACATATCCCATATCAGTAACCGCGGATGTGAAGTTTTATCGAGTACAACTTGGAACAAGAGAAGCTTACATACAGGTAACTTGAACTTTGAAAGCCGACATGGGATACGTCACATAATTGGTCCCACCACAGAACGGCGCTACCATTGCCCAGTCTGTTTTAAGGATGGACACGGGTCGCGGGTACACCCGTTTGTACTCGCGGGTGTGGGCGGGTACGGGTACGGGTCGCGATTTCAGACCCGTGCTCAACCCGCGTACCCGACCCGTGTACCCGCGGGTTTTTGAGGCTGTTTTTCTTGCTCAGCATGGGCTCTCTGGTCATCATAAACCTCGTACCCATCCGATTTTCTGCTTGCTTGCTGACCCATCGTCTCAAACTTGGTTCAAATTTCATCAATATCGTTCTCATGGTAGTTCGGGTGCCTTCCTCCCCTGGAAAATTCGACGATTGACAAGACGCCTTACCCACAGCCCGACATGTCACATGGGCGGAGTCGAGGGTGGTTAAATTCAACACGTGGTCGGAAATTTCTCATGAAGAATTAGAACGTTGATCCGAAAGCTTCGGCTGCTACATGTCCCGTGATCGGCTGCTCCTTGTTCTCGTTTCCCTCCCGAGTCGCCCCACTGGAATCTGTGGAACACCGATGAGGCTCAAAATGGTCCTTTACTGGCTTGAAATATCAAACATCTGCCAGAAATCTGCCTGTACCAGAGCTGCTAGCCACAGTGAAATGCTCTTCACGGCGTGTACCCACCTGTCGTCGTAGGCAATCAAATCCCACTCCACCGTCAGGAACAGGCTCCGGCTCAAGAAAGGCTTTAGAAAGACTTCAACAACAAAAGCTTACGCATTATTCAAAATTCTATTGACGCCGTTTTAATTCGCCACACGTTCAGCGCTCAGGCGCCGATCTCAAAGCGGATACTCAATATCAATATGTCCGAGGGCGCCCACAAGACCAGTGCTTTCCTCACTCCAGCGAGAAATCGCAGCACGGCCCCGAAGACTTACCCGCTTGCACTGAAGTATCTTTCGATCTATCTGTACTTGAAGTTCGAGGGTGCCTGCGCAGAAAGCAGAGCCTCGGTTCTACATGTACCTGAGACGACAATTATTCTGGGGTTGCGCCCTCTTCTCTCACATCCACATCACGAACCCATAGTGTTTGCGACTGAAAGTCATTTGTCTCCTTCCGCTCCATCTCCGCCCTTCCGCGACGCCGAGGAGCTAGTTCGGGATTGGCCGAGGAGGCTGATAATTCTATTTCGATACACGGCGCCTCATGTCTTCGTACCCTCGCGTCTGATCCTGCCCGGAACTGTGCCGCATGGCAAAGACTGTGCCTTAAGGTCTGGGCTCTTCTCCTCGTCGTCTCATCTGTATATCTACTATTTCTAGGACGGCACGCAACGGTGGCTTCACTCAAATCAAGTAACAAAACATACAATGTGCACCGAGTCAGGACAATACGATGCCCGTTTCAACTTGCGAATGGCTTGGTCCAAGCTGCGTGTTGTGCACATTCTTCCATCACCCATGACGTCTCGATCCAACGAGACAGCGTGTTTAATTTCGGTACTTTCTCCGTCGGTCGAAAACAAAATTCAGGGCACATCTGTCTGATCGACACCGGAACGACTTTGCGCGCTGATTATTCCAAACGACTGGGTAGCCTCGAAAGACATCTGCAAAGGGGGTACAATGCCCTCTATGCTTGAAATTTCGAGTGATTTTGGTTCTTGGCCTTCAAGAACCACATTTCCTGGCACGGATGCACGAAATATTTGTCGCCTCTGGGCACCCCCATGGTCTTCAGTGACGTTGCCAATCACCGTTCTCCAAGCGGTGTATTACCGATTTTCCGTTCGACAATTTTGACGTGGGAGACGACCCTGATGCTGCCGCTGTTGTGCACTCTACTCTGACCTCCGGGGTATAACTCTTTCGCGCTGCCTCCGATGGAATTTTCCCGCCCCACCGCTCCACTCGTCGACATTCCTTCTCGTTGTCTCCGGGCTCAACGTCTGGGATTGGCATATTCAAATTGAGTTCCTTGTCATATTTCGGTCATTCACTCTCCTTCGCGACCGGAGGGATTCCCCAGCAGCTCCACCGCTCCACTCTGCCCGTTGGACTATCCTTCCCCGGCGCTGCGCTCAAAGCACACCGCAATAGTTTCTGTTTTCGGCTTTCACATCCGCGAACTGTATAAAAGCCACACCAATCCCCTCCCGAAGATCCTCATTCGAACACACTCCTGCTGCTGAGTTCAAACACTCCAACAAGCCTTCAACATGTTTTCCAAACTCTCAGTCGTCGCCTCTGTTCTCATCGTACGTACTCTTTCGCCCTCACGATCGAAACGAGGGGTTGATTTGGGGGATCTGCGATAGTCCCTTGCGGCCGCCATCCCCAACACCACTCCCCCGGTCACGCCCCCGACCTCGAACCAATGATGCGACAGCGTAGTCTCGTCCTCCAGCGTCGCCGCGTCCGCGGTCGCCGCCCTCCTGGGCCTCGATCTCACCGGCCTCGACGTCCCCGTTGGATTGAGCTGCAGCCCCATTACCGTCGCGGGGAACAACTGGTACCCTAAACCGCTATAGTCGCGTTCTCGCTCAAGGACTGATTCTATTGCGCTATAGTGGAAGCACAAGCGTCACTTGCGATGCCCCCGAGAAGGAGTGGGGCGGGCTCATTGCGATCAACTGCATCCCCATCACCGCCTGAATGCAGGGCCACCCTAGTGCGAGGAAATCAAACGATTCGTACTTGACGATGTTCTGATTGTGTATGACCCAATTGTATGACTCTGTCACTGTGTGTCCGGAAAAGTTCCGACGAGCTGATGGTTCGTCGCGGCCGAGGTCCTTAGAAAGCGAGGATTCTAATATTGTACTTGTGGGTAATGTAATCAAAACCTGAATAATACACCTAGACGTTCACAACAGTCGAACTCGGAAACTCACCCGACGACTGACGAGCTGGCTCGGAGCGCGGGCACCTGGGGTGGGCTAGCGAAAATTTCGATGAACGTGGTTGCGGACTCGGATTTGAGTAATGAGTTCGACGGTGATAGTTTCAACTGGGGTTTCAGTTGCGTATTCACGAGCCTCACACTACCCTATCTTGAAAGCCTAGCATTCAAGGTGGGGGGTCAAGGAGTATTCAGCGTACCGTTTAGCTTGGCTCCACTCCGAGTTCCTGGCTCTCTCCACACGTTCCTCCTTTTATCGCCATCTTCGCTCCCTCGGAGTGTTCGACGTGGTCGTCCCGAAGCCGCAACTGCTTAAAATATTGTCCGCCTTACCGCTGCTTGAGACGTTCGAAATATCGGATGATCGGATCACCAGAATTTCGAAGTTGAGGGCATCCACTACCACTTCATCACCAAGGACTCGATTGGCACCGGCGGGAGTTTGAGCTACATGTTACCGCGCGTGTGCGACAACCATGTGAGGAGGGGAAATTCGTATTTTTGTCCCGATACCCAGAGGGATACAAATATGTAGATACTGTACGCAGATAATGATGTTTCCCCGATTTCCGAGCCATTGAGCTTGATACAGTGTCATCGGGTGAGTTACCGCGAATATAGGTACTTGAAACCTCGCAACCTTTGGTTCAAGTCCTCTCTCGGAGTCTCTCCGCCCGGTTCTCAGTCCAAGGACCACAAATAAAACATGGCCTTTATCCTGGGCTTGCATTACCACTTGTTTCCGTCCAATCCTCATATGTGACTTTCGGCTCCCAACTTTATCATTCCGCATTCTTTTTCAGTCCCCCCGCGGCAGACCTGCCGACGGACGGCAGCACAACGGGAGATGCCGAGTGATGGCGGCGGCCTGCCTTACGAGCGGCTTGATCAGCAAGCACAAGCACAACCAAACAGATTACGTGGCGCGCAGTGCTTTGTATCCAACGCGACGGGGACCAAAATGAAGACTGAGCGAGGACGCGATTACCCTTGGTCGCATTTACTGCCTTCTTCAGATACAGCAGCACACATACATGAGCTGTTGCGCTCTCATGGTCCGCCGCCCGAACTCCTCCCATTCACCGTTTCCGCGTTTTCCGACGAGCTGGCGGGGTTGGACCAACAAATCTCCCAGCTTCAGGACAGCACTCATCTCGGAGGCATGGAATCTGATCGCAGAATTCTCTATTCCCATTATACCGCTTGCCTCAGTGTTCTCGCGCCTATCCGCCGCGTCCCCTCCGAAATTCTGGTCGAAATCTTCCAAATTTGCTTGGATTCCTTTCTGTCGCGCCAAAATACGACAATGCTTCAACCTCGGGCTTTTGAGATGGCCCGTCTTGCCCATTCCCCTCTTTTCACCGTGTCCCAGGTGTGCGCGCGATGGCACGGCATCGTTATGGGGAACCCCAGCCTGTGGAGCACGATTGAACTCGACAGCTTGGTGTGGGCCGAAGAAGGTCGGATTGACATTGTGATGGCACTGATCGAGTCTATACTGGAGCGTGGTGATACGTCGCCGCTCAACTTGTCCATATGCGGCGAAACACACCCTCCTGCACTACAACTTCTCGCCGCTCACTCGGAGCGTTGGAAAACCGTCGAAATCATGTGTTCTATGCGAAATTTTCAGCATCTGGCCGGTGTGAAGGGAAAAATTCCTCAGCTGGAGACCCTAATGCTCGATATTTGGGGAGTGAAGGAGGAGCTGGCACCAATGGATTTCTTCGCGATCGCACCCAGGCTGAAAAGTTGCAGTGCTTCTGGGGAGCTGGTAGCAGCTACGGTCACACTGCCTCCCCATCGAATGCATACCTTGGGGTGCATAGATTTGGTATTCGCTACGGAAATACTCGCAGCCGTGGCCTTAATGTCGTGTCCAACACCGCCGACAAAATTCCAGCTACAATTAAATCCCCCCAAATGGGCTTATACTGTCGAACCCTCGGATCCCAACATACCACCGGTGATATCTACTGTCGGTGCTCTCTCGATGGACACGAGGAATGGTTTTTCCAGAGAGGATTGTCTCGGCGCGTTCGGCGCTATTCTTCCTATCCTCACGCTTCCCTCCTTGCATGAGTTCTCGTTCAACTCCGTGCAATACCCCGCATTCCCTATATATTGGCCACACACTGAATTCCTCGCGATCTCGGCACGTTCCTCCTTCGACAGTCACCTTCACACCCTTCGCCTTGCCCACGTCGTTATCACGGAGGCGGAACTCCTCGAGAGTTTATCTGCACTTCCGTTGCTGCAGTGGCTGGAGATCGGGGAGCACCAGCTCGTCGGCGGTGATTTAGGCGCCGAACAGCACCTCATCACGAACAACCTTTTCTCGACTCTCACTCGGACGTCAGACTCCCCATCCTTCATCCCCCACCTTCGTCACCTTTCCTGTTGGTCGCTTCTCCAGTTCGACGACACAAAGTACCTCGACTGCCTGCTCTCACGTCTACAGGAAGTTCCCTTCGAAGCCGAACTCCGGTCCCTCCCCGGTCGCCACCGGGCGCTCGACCCGAACGTTTTCCAACGTCTCTGGGAGCTCCGCGTGCAAAAGAAATTAAAATTTTCGTTTTATGATTCTTTCAAAAGCTGCACTTGCGACTGACGGATGAGGTGCGTACCTATACAATCTGCTCCAAACTCGGCCTCATGCATCTGATACAGTCTTGCGATAATCGACGTTCGCCGCAAGGTGGATCTAAATTATATCTTACATCTGAATTTATTTATTTTCTGCTGCATTACGAACTCCACTCGACCTTCACATTTACGAATTACTGTTCATGCTCCTGGCCGACGACATTTTACGTTCCTCCGTTCCCCCTTTATCTCTTTCCCGTCCGAGCGTCTTGCCATCCCTTGTTTTCTTGCAGACCATTGCAACTATGTTCTCTGAGCTCCGGGAGCTCTCTCTTACCATGTGGGGGCAACAACAGCTCATTTTCCGTAGCCCCTTCGGTGTGTTCAATAACCTCCCCGAACAGGACATCTCCGATTCCGAAGAATACGTGCCTCGTCCCATCACTGTGGTCGAGTTCCGAACATATCCCGAGATAATGAACAATGACATCCACTTGTATGTAAGCATCTTCTTGTCCACTCGCGTTGGTTGCATCACCGACGTGCATGTATTCCCGGTTAGACTGTCCTCGATTGGATTGTCTCAGCCTCAGGTCTGTGGCAGTCTTTTGTTTCCTCCACTGATCGAGGTCCTTCAATTTCATGGGCCGGAGAAACAGTCTGTGCCACGGCGAGATGTATGTCCGGGGGACCAACATCAGGTCATTGTCGCGCTTATCCAGCGTTATCCGCTTCTCCGCGTGGTGCAGATAGGGTACCCAAGTAATGTTTAGAAGCGTGACGGCACAGTGCTACGGAAATCGGTACAATTCATACAGGTCGTCATTTAAAATGACTCGTGTGTTCTGTGAAAAGATGGTTCGATGTGAAACCTCGATGGATCCGCGAAATCAAATCCAATGGCGATCGAATCAATCAGTAGTTCGTACATACGAAGAAAAAGCATAAGTATACTGCACTGAGAAAAGTAGGGCCCCGTATAAAACTCCCAGCGATTTTATAATAAACAGGTAGTTTTAAGTGTATGCAGCGCCCCAATGGCCTAAGAAACGCCCATCGATTTTGTAAGCCACCCCGCGGCTGAGCCTGCCGAGCTACGGAGGTAATGCCGGCAGTCCCGGCACGCCTGCGAGGCAACGGTTTCATCAAACAACACAGCCAAAGATGCTTGACGTGGCGTCTGAATTGGTCGAATCAGACGAATCTTCTGCCCGGTTCCGTCCCAGCAGTACAGATACAGGAGCTGCTACGTTCCATCATGCGCACACTTCTCGGGGTTATTCGAAGGACCAGGTCAGTCGATGAGCGATTTTGCAAAGGACTGTTTGACTCAGTAGAAGGGCGTGACCATGCACGTACACGGTGTCAGTTGCGAGCTCGGAATATCGGATGCGACGTGGCCGTCATGAAGACGGAAGCCATCACAAGACCTCCATTACCTCCGCAACGGACAAGCAACGGACCTAATTTTCTGTATCGTGTCAGATGTCCGTGCGTATCAAATTTGATTGCAGAGGGCGCCTGTGTTGTCCCGTGGGCGGTCGGTGAAAAACTTCGGAAACACTACGGGTCTTGTCTCGGTATTCGCTCATGATCATCTCGCTGGCCGGTGGAACTTCCTAGACGTTGTCCAGCAGATATAAGGATTTCGCTTCGGTACGAGACACCTCAGCCATTGACTTCCCTTGTCGCAAGCTCCCTGGTATCCGGCCATGACTAAACTCCTCGCATCCTTTGTTGCTCTCGCCATGTTCGCTGCTGTGGCCCGTGCGCAGCCCGCCGTGTCCCTGCTGATCGACAACGGATACGCTTCTACTGGAGCAATCAACCTCGCTCCGATTTTGACCCAGGTCTCTGCGAAAAAGGGCTCGGCGTTTCACTTTGGTTCCACCTACGATACATACGACGCCGACCAGGCTTGGTTCGACACTACTTTCGCCACCTTCTACAAGCACGTGGTCTCGGAGAATGGGTGCGTTGCTGCCTTGAATTGCGAGCTTTCACCCGAGAAGCTTATGAGATCGTTAGGTGCAAGTGGGACGCCACGGAACCTACCCAAGGAGTTAGCGATCTCACAGAGTGTCTCGCCACGCAGAGTTTCGCTACAAGCAACGGCAATACCTTCCGTGGTCACAACACATTCTGGCATGAACAGACACCGGTGTGTAAAGGTTCTTCTCCTGACTTGGGCTTCATGGTTGAGATTTTCGCATAGACATGGCTTCCCGGATCTTTCACTGCGAGTCAACTGACCGGAACGATCATCCCACAACACGTTCAGCAAACAATTCAGGGCATGGGAACTGCGGTCACCTCCTGGGACGTGGTCAACGAAGTCATCGGAGACGGTGTCTCGAATGGGATGACGCCGCTGCAGTGTGTCCAAAACAAAGGCGACTGGCCGACGGTCACCGCCGACGGCTCTGGGAAACCTCTCGTTACCGATCTTTCTTTTATTTACGCCGCTTTCAACACCGCGTTCACATACGCTGGAAACAGCACTCGTCTCGCGATCAATGACTACAAGTAGGTTGATTTTTTCTTCTATCGTGATCCAGCCCTCATTTCTTGTCAGCACCGGAGGGCAAGATGCCAAGACCGCATGTGTCATTTCCCTCATTCAGAACATCCAGTCGAACACAAACATTCCTTTCGACAGGTAATTCTTGGCATTTGCTGCGCACCCTTCCATCCGCTGATTATGAATGGAACAGGCTCGCGGTCGGGTTCCAGTCGCATCTCACAGCTTCCACCGGCGGATTTTACACCAAGCAGGCGCTCGCTACGACTTTCTCCACCCTGGCGGCTCTCGGCATCAACGCCATGATCACTGAGATGGATATCGAGCTTAACGCCGACACCACGGCTTACCTCCGCTATGAGGCTGCCATCTGGGGAGACTATCTTGATGTACGTCGGTTTCCTCTCCTTCGAAGCCTTGCCTGACCTATTCTCAGGCCTGCCTCTACGCCTCCAACTGCAACGAGTTCATCAACTGGGATCCTAGGTGAATAATTATAATTTCTTGCGCACAACGAGTGTATATATTTATCCTCTACACTTAGGGACGACCTCTCTTGGCGCGGGACCGCTGCCGCTGCGACCCTGTTCGACTCGAACGGCAACCCCAAGCCGGCCGCATACGAAGTCGCCGCGCGCCTGCAAAACTTTGCCGCTGGCAACGCCGAACCGTGCTCCACCTCCTCCGGAACGAGCGTCTGCACCATATCTCCTTCCACTGGCACCACCAGCGTCAAAAGCTCAAGCACCGCCAGTTCTTCCTCGACGACTACCGCTTCGAAGACCACTACGATAACTACCCCCCCCACCGGCTGGTGCGTATAGTTTTCGGCATTATCGCGGCGAGTCGCTAACGAAGTTGTTCAGCGTATCAGCCGAATATGGCCAATGTGGCGGCATAGGCTGGACTGGATGCAACGCTTGCGCGTCCGGTACTACTTGTTCAGTCCTCAACGCCTGTGAGTAGTTCATATCTAACCTCGCGCTTGCACGCTGACAGTCGGGCCAGATTACTCTCAGTGCTTGGCTTGACTGGGTTTGGGATTCTTGTAATATTCTCTCTATAAAATACGTACAAAATGAAGAGCTCCAATTATCAGGGGCGAGGGAATTAAAGGATTGCATGTAACTCTGGGTGATTTGAATGTCGACGAATCCACCGAATCCCACCGGCCATCCCTGCCTCAACAGCATTTGTCAACTGTGGCCAAGGGGAATTCAACCACACCGGTTTCGATGTGGACTTGGATCACCAATTGATTCGGCACACGATAAGTACATATCTTCGCCAGCAGCACGGCCTTACGTTCCGGACCAATGAAATCTTGGAAGTCTACCTCTTCTCGAACCTAGTCAGTGGTCAATGAGCTGGAAGATACCTTAATTAACTGATTGACTGCTTTGGAGGGTAGTCGAGCTGTGGTACGTTTGCACTTGACCAAAAATATTCGGGAATGAGACAAAATCAGAAGACTTGGCATACGTTGTTCACACCGCATCGAGAATACAAGGGATGAGAATCAAAAGACGTGACATTCGCGACATTTAACACGAGGCAGCGTTATACGGTGAATACAGATACATGGTTCGCAACGACAACGAAACGGCGCCCTTCATCCATCAGGCGGTGATGGGAATGCAGTTGATGGCGATGAGGCCGCCTGCAAGTCGCTGAGATTAGTTGGTTTGTAGAACAGCGTGAAATATTCGACGTACTCCACTGCGTCTCGGGCGCATCGCAGGTGACGCTGGTGCCTCCGCTGCAAACTTGGTTGAGCATGACTGCGGCATACGAAGGACATTGATAGCCTACCAGTTGTTTCCGATGACGGTGATGGGGGAGCAGCTCAACCCGACGGGGACGTCGAGGCCGCTAAGGTCAAGACCGAGGATGGCGGCGACGGCGGAGGCGGCCGTGCTGCTCGAGGATTGGACGCTGCTGCAGCACTGGTTCGAGGTCGGCGGGGTCACCGGGGGAGTGGTCCACGGCGCGGCGGCAGCAAGGGTCTGCCACGGGGATTATTTATTAGCATGTGCGAGAGTTTCGGAGGGGAGGGGCGCCTACAATGAGAACGGAGGCGACGACAACAGAGAGTTTGGAGAACATGTTTGTTTGTTTGGGAGAGAGCTTGAACTACGGGGAATTCGAGTGAAGAATGGCAGACACACGCACCGCGTTTTATACGTTTTCCTCCAGACATTCCCGCGCGTGCAGAGCAGATCGAGGACGTGTTACGGGCCCGAGATGAGACCGTGATGTGTGGAGTAGTGGGCCGTTCGACATATAGAGGTCGCATAGAAACTAGAGGACCTGCACACCCTCGCTCCGCATGAGAGAGTGAGCTGTGGAGTGATTGAGACATTCGACGTGATGCATGCTGTCGAATGAACTTACGGTTCCAAGAAGACACATCTGATTCTATCATGTCAAGAATGCATAGAGAATGGAATTAGCTGGCGGGGCGGATTCTTGCTTCGCGGCACGGCGTAAACGGCGAACGGGAAATCAACAGTAAACTCTCCCGATATCAAATACGTCGACAAGAAAACCGGTACGTCGAAGTTTATAGCGGAGGGAGATCGCGGCTGAGAACATCCGCAACCAATGTTAGCTCCGCGTCATTGAGGATATAACGGCAACAAGAAAGGCTATTCCCAGAGATCAGAATCAGGCTTCAACAAGACGCGGCGACAGAGCGCACCAGAGGGGTATTCTATTACGTTTCTGCGTCATCGACAGAAAGCGCGTCGTACAACAGACTTGAGCCTCGAAAGCCCTCACTGTTTTATTTGATCTTGATCACGAAGAAAATACGAGAGATCAGGCGTGGGTCATCGGAAATGAATTTAAATGGTGACGGTGCGAGAGAGGTGCGAATCGAGTCGACGCCGGTGTTGAACGAGGTCCGGGCCCGAGTAGATCAGCTATGTGACTCTTTCGAGGGGACGGAGCATGGCCCAGAACATCGCACAGCCAACCTTTTGCCTGTCTTCTCCAATTTTATTCGGAAAGAAAACAAAATTCTCACCTGGATCGAGGACGTAGTACGTCAACATGGGAGTGCTGTTTGTACCCGCCTCTGGATGGAAGGACAATGTAGCTTCCGCTGTTGACGCTTCTGACAGGCTCCGAGACGCTTCTTCGCTGGAAACTTAACAGCGCGCTTCGTATATGGCTGTCAAAATGGCGCCAGGGGGGATGGAGATGTTACACGCCGGTGAAGTTGGGAGAGCCGGGTGCTGGATCCATTTGAAAATATAATGGAGAAACCTGATGGAAGTATATGACTAGCGAGTATCTCAGGGACGCGTGTTGCTAGCGAATCCTCAGAGATTTGATTATTGATAGAGCCTGTCTTCGAGCTTGCTGCAAGCTTCCTCGACCGAACGGAGAGCCATTGGAGTACACCGGAGATGGTGGGAATTACGAGGCAAACGTCAAGGTACCCGCCGCATCAGATATAGTCGTTTTGCGGCCGAATCTGCGGTATTATTTTACCAATGGTAGCATGTGGGATAGGGTCTTGTTTATTATTCCCCGAGGATTATAAACCTGTTTTTAATTCTCGTTTATAAACAGCCTGTTTATAAACGTGTTTATAAACGGCCCACCAAACTTGCTCCAAAGTGGTCGGGGAGTTGGTTTAGGGCAGATTTTTCGCTCCCAGCTGACATGACATGACGGCCCAAGTGAGGGTGCCTGTTTCCCCCTGCGCTGTAAATGACGGATAATGAGAAGAGAGGAAATATTGTGAAAAATTATGGGAATTCCGGGTACAAAACTCGTTAGTAGTTGAATTATCAGGCATCTAACTTCCAATGAATTATTAAGCAGTCATTTCAACACGTCACTGCGAGGCTTTCAAGGTTGAATAAAATGAAATTAGAGTCCAACTCCCACCTCAGAGAACCCACATGAATCTTTAAAAACACGGTATTTCTGCTCCAGGATTAAAAACCTGTTTATAAACCGCTGTTTATAAACATGTTTATAAACCGGCATAATAAACAAGACCCTAATGTGGGAAGCTTGATGACTCCAAGTCTGGGCAGATTATTGTCTCGACAGTGGTTGGCGAACAGAGGAAGCTGAATATTGAGATGCTACCACAGTGCACGACTGCATGGAAGTCGATCTTCAAGCTTCAAGGCTTCGGTGGTCGGTGGTCGAGGGAAAGAACAAGAGCACATCTGATCCCAATTTGATCCCACATCATTTCGGGGTTTGCCGTTCAGAAAAAATACGCGAACCGAAAGAAAAATAAACTTAAAGTAAAAGAAACTGGAAGGATTTTATCCTTGCCGCGTAATCCCATATCCAAAATCACTCGTACGCCCCAGTATCGAATTAACAACAAAACAAAAAATCCACAGCGAATGCGATTCAACCCCTCTTCTTGTATCCAGGATACCTCTCATACATCCTTTCATTCAATCCCTCTAGCTTCGGGCACATCCACTCCTCCATCGAATCCGCGATCGAGGGAGAGCTCCCCGCAAGGAATGCCGCCGCGCCCGCCGCCTGCGCCCGCATCACCTGCTGCAGCACCTGGAACACAAAGCACCGCAAATTATTCCCTTGAAGCACCGTCTCGTCCGTGTACACGCCGCCCGTGAGCTCGGACATGTTCATCGGCTCGTAGCTGTTGACCGCGCCCATGTTGCCGCCGGGGAGGAGCGCGCGCGGGTCCGCGCGGCCGATGGCGTCGATGCAGGATGCGGCGTTCGCGTGCGTGTAGTCTGTTGGGCGGCGGTACCACGGGTCCGGGATGCGCTCGTGGCCGGGGGTGTAGTGAAGCGTGTCTGACGCAGAGGAGGAGGTGGAGGTGAAGCCAAAGAAGGACATGAGAATGTCTTTGGTGAGGACGCCGTCGGGGCTGGAGGGGGTGGACGCGGAAAAATCGGCCATCATGCCCAGAATGAAGCAGTGGACCAGGGTAGAGATAACCTGGATGCGATGAATAGCATTCATTCATTAGTTTTGCTGAAGGGCAGAAACATGGCGGATACGTACCAAGGGAATCGGGCCATGGTAGAACCATGGGTTGGTCGCGATGGAGTGATTAAACCGCTCAACTCTGTGGCTAATGATGTCAAGGCCGGGGCGGTTGAGCAGCGCGTGGAAGTAGGCCTCCTGTGCGTCGTAGTTGTTATTTCCACTGCGGCCATTTATATAGGTCAGCCACACAAAAGAAAAGAAAACTGATAGAAAACACCACGCACACATAATAATCGTCTCTCGTAGGCGAAGAGTCTGCCTCGAAGGTGTTGTGGGTGAAGTCGAGCCCCGGACCAAGTCCATCCAGCGTCGGACCTCCGATCGACATGTGCATTGCGTCGGCGCTACCATACTCGAACCCCAGGGCCGTCGCTATCGCCACGAAGTCCGAACCAAAACCGAGTACTAAAGAATAATATATGGCAGACTTTAGAAATGGAATCACGAGAATGAAAGAATGGCTGCTGTCGCACCTTTGGTCACAGCCATCAAGTCGCTGGGTGTCATCACGCCGTTGTGCGGGATGAAGCCGTGGTTGGCGAGGGCGTTGAGGCCGGGGCATGGTCCGCGCTGGTCGTCGCCGGAGGGTGGGATAAAGGCGTGCGCACCGGTGACGTTGATGAGGCGCCGACCGGGGAGAAGGGTTGGTAGTCCGTCGGGGAGGATTGCTGGCAGTCTCGCGCTCTGATTGGAATTGGGAACAAAGGAAGGGAATCCGGATGCGAGCGGAAGCGAGAGCGAGAACGAGAGAAAAGACAGGATGATAGAGCACTTCATGGTGGTGGTTCAAACGAAAGAGTGATTGAGAGCGAGGTTGTCAGCCACTGGCCGCTTGTCAGCCGCATGGAAAAGCCATGTGGTCGGGAACGAATCTGATTTTTCAACAGACGGGCTTGTAATAGTAAGCTTCTGGATTGGAGTCCTTGCCTTGACCTCAGTTTGAAATTCAAACCGAATTTTGAAGTTCCAGAGTATCCCAACAGTAGCCACTGGTAAGAATGAAAGTCTTGAGAGCTAGTGACCTCCTGCATCAGAATTCGTTCAAGTTGCCAGCGGAATCTTGACTGCGTGTTTCCAGTTTCACAACATAGGATGCCCAGGAACACGTACGTACATCACGTAGCGGTGGGGGACCAAAACAAGAGATGAGTAAGTGTATCGGCCGAACGTGCCGATCAAAGAATATCACTCGGCCGAAATTAACGGAACCTTTTTTGGGTTGAATTTTCCAACGGTAGATAGGGACAACGCCGATCTGTTTCCATGGGATGTCTATTTCACGATAACAACCACCAAGATTCCAAAATTCCTGCTCAAAGAGTCGACAAACGACACTCGATTTCAATATTAGGTCCAAGTGGGAGCTTGAGATTACAAACGCGTTCATTACGGTTGTATCTCTACGTTCAGCGTTAGTTCATCCTTTAAATACACATTTTTTCCAACGAACCCTTAACGACAATATTGAGTTCTCGTCAAGTTTTCGCAAGACTCCGCCCTGATCGTCGCACAGCCTTCGCTTAACAGTGTCCAGATTCTTATCGGTGTTGGGCTTTGTTTTTTTTGATAATCTCGCCACCGAGCACCATGCGCGGCACCCGCCTCTTCCTTTCTTTACTGGCTTTGGCAGCACTTTTGTGCATCCCACTGGCATGGTTCAACCTCCAGTCACTCCCTCTGGGAATCGCCGCCCGCCTAGGCCTGACGAAGCCGCAGTCGGCGGCACCCGCACAAATCACCCTCATAAATAACAATATAACGTATCCTCGACGCCCCCCCAGTACTCTTTCGCCAGAAAAAGCTCGAAAATACATCGAGAGGCTCCACGCTATTCGGAATATTGCGTTCTCTCCCAATTACAAGTTCATGAATGTGCATAATCTGGAGAACGTTGACCGTTTGCTAGAGTACCTCGCTCGGGCCCACGCGGGCGAGCAGTTACCTATTCCTCGCGTGATTCTGTCGTCGTGGCACTTTCACCCAACCTCTTATGATGTGTACAGCTCCAACGGCGAGGTTCAGTGGATGCGGCCGATAGTAAGTACCCACCAGCGGCCCCGAAACGTGATTTTTTTGTATTAACGATCGATCATAGCTGGAACTCTTGCAAGAGCAAGATGTTTTCATCATCTACGCTTACTTCCCGGATGGGACGTTCCACAAGGATTTTAAGCTCTTGGGGAACGATCTCGTCACGCACACGTGGATGGACGACGAGCATTTAATATGGTGCTTCCAAGACCCGGAATACTGCATCCAGAGCCGGCAGAATCCCGACGGGATGTGCGTGATGCTGTTCCGTCTCCCGTACTCAATTAACTCCAACTCGATCCCAGTCCGCTCTGGAAAATGTTTGCGTTTACGTTCTGGGGCAGCCTGCCCAGATCGGGCAAATGGCTTCCAGAGAACGAAAAACCGTGGTCGTTCAATCCATTAGGGCGGGAGTGGAGCCTCGTTCCATACCAGGTGTGTCGGCGCGTTTCCTCTTCTTTGAATACGGCGCTGAAGTGCATGCCCGTGCCCATAGATGCCCGACGGCCATTTCTTCATGTGCGTCCTCGTCGACTTTCCGTATATCTTCGCCTAACGAAATTAATCCAGAGGCTATCATTATCAGGGCTGCCAGGCCCTCCAATACATCCCTTTCTCCGAACGTCCCGATCAAATCGTTATCCTTGCAAAGAGTACGATGTTGCTGTTATCGCTTGGGCCCGCCCGCTCCCGCTTGCTAACCGCTGTGATCAGAATCGGAATACTTCCACAACAACCCGCTCTTCGTCGACCAATCCTCCTTCTACACTCGTTTAAAAAACGTTACCGGCTACAATATTATCACTAACGCTGATTTGGAGGAGGGCTATCCCATCCCCGACGGCCTGACCCCCGTCGGGCTCCTCCCCACCGCCGAATACGACCTCCAACTCGTGCGTCTGATTATTTTTGGCTTGACCGACGGACCACTCATCATCATCATCATCATCTCCCCGTAGGCTAATACGAAAGCCTTATTAGGCATCGGCCGACCCCAAATCTCGCCGACGCCCTACGCGTCGCTGTGTCGCGGTGTGCCCGTCGTGCTGCCCTACCGCTCGGACACCGGCTGCCCCGCGCGTCCGGGACCGGACCAATACTGCGGCTTCTACGAAGGAGTCCACCAGCACGGGCCCGCGGCGTCCATCGGCGAGCCCTACATCTACACCGTCGACATCACCGGGCCCGTTGAGGACATCATCAAGACTATCCAGCGCGCGGTGAACACCCCGATCGAGCCCTTGTACGTCTACGTCCCTCGTCTATTCCCCCTTCCTTCCTTCCATCTGACATCCGATTGTTTTCTTTGCGACCCCTTCTCTGATAGTGAACCCGAGGAAATGAAGATCGACTCGCTACGACAGCGATTGGTGGATTATTTCGATATAGACTGGGAGGCGCACGCCAAGGCGAAGGGATGGAGTACCGAGGAGCTGACCCTCCCTCAGTTCCTGATAGAGTGGACTGGAAGGAACCCAGATCCAAGTTTGTGATCATGAACCCGGCGAACATACCTACCCCCTACTTAGAGATACTATACCTTGCATAATAAACGTAATTGACTGCATCCCGATTTTTCTGGAGGTCGAATGCGTCTGTCTCGGCGTTGTGGCCAAAAATCAGAATATTGCATGCACTCGGAAGAAATTCCACGAAAAAGTCTCCAGGAAGTTTGATGAATGACGGAGTCTCATGGGTGAGTCTGACATATCGCTTACATAACACTTTCAAGACTTTCTCGGTCCCCACCAGCACGAACTACTCTGTCTGTGAACCTTTCTATCTCTCTGCCTTGCTTCCATAAGTAACCCGCTCAACATCATTAGTGCTCAAAACCCACGACAAACCACCTCCCAGTGCATGTCTGACGAAAGAGAAAACTCGGCTCCGAGTCATCCCGCGCCAGATGGCAAGAGACCGAGATTGCACGGAGCTTGCGACCTATGTTGGAGGAAGAAAGGCGCGCAGATCCTGTCAATCACCCTGTTAATTGTGCTGATCAGAATTTAGTTCGGTGTAAGTAACTCATTTATTTCTCTCAGACTGGAGATGACATCCGCTTGCAGGTGATAGCGCTGCCATGCCAGGCATGCGGTGTACGAACTGCATCGCATCCAACTTCAAATGCACACACAACCGGTTAGAGGTTCGTAGGCGTGAATCACGAATAATGGGATTTATAAGACATTTCATTCAAGGAATCTAAATCGCAAACGGAGACCCCGCCCGTCGAACCGCCAAAGACGGCCCAACAGCTTGTGGCTGAAATTCTGTCGAGAACGACGGTCTACATCCCATCCAACGACCCCGCCGTTTGTCACCAGCTCCTAGTCGAGGTGGCGTGGTATGCTCGAACTCTGGAAGAGAAGGTGGCTATTCTGGAGACGGACCTGGCGCGACCTTCCTCCAAGGCGGGATCTCCGCCTGAAGACCCACCACCTGCGGAAGCGTCCTCCTCGCAACCCGAGTCGGCTCTTATCGATCTTATCAGCCATCCCCTCGTCAACCTTATTTCGACGGAATTCCAACACACTGGCCGGTTTCACGGGACATCCAGCAGCATCCAATTCATCAAAACCGCTATGCGTTACATGCATGGGGATGCTGCGCGCCGGCTTGGTGTTCAGCGACCCGAGATTTGGATGGTACGCTCTGTGAGTTCGAACCCGAGCACTGCTTCTCTGGCCACTGAACGACAGCGCCGACCAGTGGGATAAACTCGACATTGAACGGCCGCAACTCGTTTTTCCAGAGAACGATGTCCTGGAGGCGCTCTTAACCCTCTATTTTGAGCAGATCAATCCGATTCTCGGTATCCTGCATTCCCCCAGTTTCCGACGCTCGATAGCGGATGGGCTGCATCTCCGGGACACTGATTTTGGGGCCGTCGTGTTGGCCGTCTGCGCCTTAGCGAGCAGGCATTCAGAAGATCCCAGAGTAATTCTTGAGGAACAGAACGAGCACAGCTGTGGTTGGAAATATTTCAAGCAAGTCAGGCCACTTCGCAAAGCCTTTCCCGTCGAGCCATCCCTGCACCGGCTGCAGCTCATTTCGGTACGCTCACTCGCTCGTCCGTCAAATCTGCTTCCTCCTGACCCAATGACCATAGCTGTCGATAGCATTCATGGCGTAAGTCGAGCTTCCGCTGAATTCAACGTAGAATGACTATCTATCAGAGGCGCGTCCCTCCCGGAGGAATCCTGGATCCTCATGGGTATCGGAATCCGTATGGCGCAGAGCGCTGGTGCTCACCTCCGGAGTGGATACAGCGACAAGGATCCCCTCGAGGCTGAGCTCTACAAACGCGTATTCTGGAACCTCTGGGTTTCAGATATAATTGAAAGTTCGGTCAAAGGGCGGCCGCCCACAGTGCAGCCAGCCGAGTAATACGTGCTTCATTTCTGTGCTATTTTTTTGCTCAGATTATCCAGCGTCGATATCGATCTACCTGTCGACCGCGACGAGAAATACTGGGAAAGCCCCACCACTGCGTTCGGGAAACCCTCCGAGAGCGCGTTCTTGATCGTTTATCTCAAGCTAATGGCAATATTCGGCCGGATCCAAAGGATCGTCGTACGTTGACATTCATAAGTACATCTTTTCTCGTTTCGTGATGTCCTATTTTGTCGCAGTACCCCGTAAATGGACAATTATGCTCCGAAGACGCGGTTGTGGAATTGGAGTAAGTTCTATTCCCCAGCGTATGCGTACAGGTTACTCATCGAATGGACAGTTCCGCACTCAACAATTGGGCTGGATTGATTCCTGAGCATCGTACGCATGGTTGACTGATAAGTATATGAGTTGCGCTGACAGCCCGTGTCATAGTGCGATGGGATCCAAACCAGCAAAATCAAGTATTGTGAGCCATTTTCTTGCTCGGCTCTTTCTAAATAAAGCCACAGATTTTCCTCGACCAATCTACTGCGCTGTACGTCTCGACAATTCCCATGGTTTCAATACACTCTGAGTGCTGTCTGTCCCCAGTTATGTCGTCTATTATTATGGTATTTGAGATTTCCTTTACCTCCTCTGCCTCGCTGACTGACCGGCGGCAGCGCAAATAATTATACACCGCCCACTCATCCCACCTCCGGGAAAAAAGTCGATTGTAAGTAGGCGCTGCTGATTCACCGAACACTGCTGAGACGCACGTTGGTAGACAAACTTCCCCTCGCTCGCTATCTGCGCCAACGCCGCTCGATCTTGCGGGCACGTCTTGGATGTACAAGCACACCGGGGTCGCGGGTATCTGCACCATCCCTACGTCAGCGTAAACGCATGGTTTCTTTTTTTCGCGAATGATTTTCTCACTGGTAGACGTCAGACCGCGCTCTTCGAATCCGCCATCGTGCTCCTCATCAACGTCTGGGACGTCGTTGGGGGGCGGCACGCGACCACGCCAGAGGCCTTCAACCGCGCCACGGCCGACTCGCAGATTTGTGTGCGCTTACTGCGCATATACGAGCGGCGATGGCAGACCGCTGCCGTCAAGGGCGATATCATCTCTGCGTTGCTTAGAATGGGCAAGTCGGCCGCCGATGGGCTCTCATTGAAGCGTCTACGAGATTCTCCCAATGCTGCCCCATGGTCTTCCGATTCATCATCACTCGAGCCTCCTCCTGAGGCGCGACCTATCGCAGGGTCTGCGAGATCCGCGAAGGCGTCCATGAATCGGCAGATGGAGGAGCTGAAGCTTTCGGCACAGGAGTCGAGCCTGTTTTCTCTGCCGCTCCGGACAGAGGAACTCGGCAACCTTCCCGTCTATGAATCCTTTGGTTACGTTTCAACTGCCCAACCGGATGGAATGTCCCAGCCACAGCCACACTCGGATTCACCGTATGATGCAGATCTGATAGACTTGGACCTCTTTGGCCTCGATCCTTCTGAATCCTCCATTGGTGAAATTGTTTACTTTCCAATCGCGACGTTTCTGTATTTTTTTGACTCATTTTTGCTCGGGTTAGGTCAAACATTTGCAGAGTATCGACACGGGCTGGGCGGTGGTCAACTATCTCATTCAGCCGATATCCCTTCTGGCTACAGGTAGGCGCATCTGGATCCAGTTGACCATCTTACGAACATTCACAGTTGGAGCGATTGGAGAGCGTATCTAGCGAGCTTGGATTCTGTGAGCCCGGGTGACGCACACGAGTTTGGTGGTTAAGGAGTTGAGTATCATTCAGAACTCAGGGTAGGAAAAATCGCATTTGATCGTACAGATATGGATATTACAGCGTTAACAAACCGAGCTCAATTGCCTTTATCTCGAGCGCCTGAGAAAATAACACTTGAGCCCCTAGGTGCACATGCATACGATAGCGGGAAACACTGACCAACTGCTTCGAGTAGAATCGCGAGATGCCAAAGTCGCCACCGGCATACCACAGCTAGGAAATGTAAATGGATCATGAATGAGGGCTGAAACGTGCAAGGAATAGAATCAGCGCACCCCAGGATGTCCGGTGGGTCGATAGCACCCATTCAGCTCGCCCTCCTCGTCGGTGCCCCACACTACGCTGGTCTGGTTTATGGTCTCGTCGCCGAACAGTCCGCGCATAGTATCGCGGATGCTTTCGTACGACGTGCTGCGTGCATTTACGGTGTTCAATTATCCAAGTCGAAACAAAGGAAAGGAAAAGATGACGATAGGGCAAGGAAGAGGAATAGGGACGCACGCAAAGATGACTGCGTCGAGTTCGAAGGAGGAGCCGTCGGTGAAGACTGCGGAGGTTTCGGTGAAGCGGGCGATCTCGACGCCTTGCTTGATCTTGACCCTGCCCGAGCGGATCTGCTCTGCGACGCCCACGTCGAGCCCTGCGAAAATTATGATGCCTTAGTGGGTTCCAGGAGGAGTTTTGGGCAACTTACAATATCCTTAATGCAACAAATTCGTCAGGATTTCGGTTTAACCAGAGATTCTACAAAACGCACCACCAAACCGCTCAAAAATCATCGGATACTGCCCACTCCCGTCCTTCCCCATAGTCAAATTAAGCCCCATCTCCCTCAACCCCTTATGCGTTTCCTTCTCCTCGTCCCACATCGCCTGCGTCGTCTCCCTCCCGATCTGGCGGAGCAGCACATACGGCATCACCTGCACCTTGAAGTCCGCAATGTCAGTCGGGACGCCGGGGGGCCATAGGTGGTTGAGTTTGCGCGCGACGTTGGCGGAGGAGACGACGCACGTCGCGGAGCGCTGGAGCATCGTGACGGAGGCAGCGCCGTGGAACGCGAGGTCCTGGCACACGTCCGCGGCGCTGTTCCCAGCGCCCACGACCAATGTGCTCTTGCCTGCGAAGGGTGCGCCGCCGGGGTACGTCGCGGAGTGGTGCGTGGTGCCGCGGAAGAGGGCGGCGTCGGCGATGGGCGGGATGATAGGCTTGCCAATGGTGCCTGCGGCGAGGACGATGTGCACGGGGTGGATTGTTACTTGCTCCCCCCCGCGGTCAATTGTGACAGTCCAGCGTTTGGCGGCAGCATCATACGTCGGCGTGGGCAGCGCGCGGGAGTTCGTCCAGATCACCAGATCCTGCAATACAGCGTATTGTTCCAGCCAGTCGGCCAGCTTGTTGCGCGGCGTGTAAGTAGGCCAGTTCTCGGGATACGACTGGTATAGCACTGCGAGTAAGCAGTGTTTGATCAATCAACTGGACACAATACCAAAAATTGAAGGCCGCACGTACTTGTATGATGTGTCTTGACCGTATGCAGCGTCAACGTGGGGTACCGCTTCCTCCAGTTATCCCCAATCCGGGCGTTAGATTCGATGATCAGGGAGGGGATGTTCATCTGCTTGAAGCGTGCCCCGACGTTGAGGCCCGTCTGCCCACCCCCGACTAAGTACCACCACCGGTGAGCCGCGATAATCAACATAGATGAAGAGGAAATACGAACTGATCAGAACGTGCGGCGCGCGCTCGATTTCGTCTCGCCGCGCCTGGTCAATATCATGCCACGCAAGCGTGTGCCCGCCATATACACCAGCTTCGGGGCCAGCCTCTTCATGGCCACGGATATCGGCGAGCGTCATGAATACCATGAGCGCCTTCCACTCCCCTGCGGCGTCCTTCACGAGCGAGAAATATCCCTGCCCTGGCCCTACAGCGGTCTCAAAAGTGAACCCCGATGACACCCCCGCCGCCGCGTGCGTGATGGGCCCATACTCCGGCGTCAAATACGTACGCGTGTCGAGCACCGCTTTCGAGACCTTCGTGGGTTTCACTGTGGAGTCCAGATACGCTGCGATCTGTGTGCGCCCACTCAACGTGCGGTTCTTCCAAGTGAACACAAGCACGTCGCGCAGGTAGCCGTCCGGTAGGAAGCATTCCGTCGCTGCGTGGACATCGCCCGCGGCGAGCGCGGTAGCGAAGGAGGCAAGCCAGGCGGACGCAATTGCAGGGTAGTCCGAGTCCGGGGCCATTTGGGTGCGGTTGGTAGGTTACTGCTAGTAGTGAGTAGTCGAGACTAGTGATCCAGCAGCGTCTTTAAGTAGGGAGAGGTGGGCGAGGGATACGGCACATATCATGATCCCCGATAGGCTGAGAAGTTCCCCGCGCGGCCGCGCCCAATGCCGGTGTCATCCATCGTGAGAGGGTTGCACCAGCGGAAGAGACTCGGAAGAGTCTGAATCGGCGACACGACCAAGTCTACGCGGCCTCCCATTTGGCTCAGGAGACCGGAGGTTAAACGAGAGGAAAATACTCAAAGCCAGAAAGGCCCAAGTATCATTGAATGAGCTCGGAACGCCCAAGGGAACGCCGACCGAAGTCGGAGAGATGAGTTCCAGAAACAGAAAACAGAAAAACGTGACCCACCCGCGGCCGCGGGTATTCCGAATTTGGGTAAAGCTTCCCATGTACTTTCGGAAATATGGATGCCAACTTGAGTTCCACCCTAAAATTACGCACGAGTATGAGGACGCGTACGATCGCCGAGTTTATTTTTTGCGGCGCGAACACTATACGCGCAGAACTGGTACGAATATCTCCATGCATAGGTCAGACATCCTTCGCGGCGACGGATAATCTCTATCCGGCGCTGATAATTTTTTACCCATAATAATAGGATCGTTCCCGTATATATCTCCCACGATACTACTAGTATAGCAGAGCAACATATGGGGCGTGAAAACTCTCGATTGCATTTGGGCCGTTCAGAGATGCAAACTTCCAACCTGGAATCATGCATATTTATGAGAACGAGGACGCGGAAGTTTTCCGTGCTGTACATGCGCGCTGAACTGTCAATAAGATGGAGTATTTCTCTTAATTTATATGGAGGCAAGGAATTGACATTCCATCTGGCGCTCGTGATTTGGAATGCAAAAGAAGGGGCCTCAAATCGTGGATTGCAAACATTAGAGACCTTCAAGAGACCGTAAGTTTCTCTCTGCATCGGCTCTACAGTAGCCAGCTGAGGTGTAAGCCTTGGTTTGTCTGCGCGAGGTGCATAGCATGTGAGAGATTGGAACTACGAGACGCGTGTTCACTTGCGGCCAAGTGCGCCGCTCCCGGAGCCACGGGCTTATATCTTAGTTTTATGGTGAGCGTTCGACAGAGTCGATCAGTGGAAGGAATCTGACGGACTCAGAATTTACTCAGCACTATCAGGAGTGTAGAGCCTTGGGTGAGGATTCACTCTCCTTCAAGTTGGCTAGGAAGTTGATATCTTCTGTCCCCGTGAATCAAAATCCACAGGCTCACGGTCCGATAGCTCTTCAATATTAAGACGGCGGGATGATCTTCTTTTAAGCCCCTCTAAACGCACTAATACAATTCAGCTACAACAAACGAGGTACCAGTGAGATCTGTTGTAGCATCTTTTGATAAGAGACTACAAATCAGCCCCAAACTACCGATCTCTTTTTCCCCGAGTAGCTTCAGGGAAATACAACCTGCCCCTATTTGGCAGAGCTTCCTCAAATATGGGACGATTCCAGGGCGGCACATCTACATTTACTCGATTTTTCTGCCAAGAGGAAGAATATGTCAACCGTGTGAATTGCACACCGGTCCGGATGCCCTGCACCGCTTTTACGCTGATCATCTGCTGATCATCATTCTCAACAGCTTATTTTGCCCCATGCTTCCTCAGGTGCGTCCCGCATTCCGTGAGACTTCCATCCCTGTGGCTGGAAGACGCCGACCTCAACTTGGACGATCCTTCTAGTCAAGGCTGCCCGAGCTTGAACTAGTTAAGTTTCAATGCCGCCCAGTCAATCCCCTCCATCCACTCGCCAAGTCCATGCTAGACCCATGACTCGGAATCGTTTGCTCCGATGAATTCAACACTGCCTTTGAGATCACCACATGTCTCCAGTGGAATATAAATTGGCGCGACTGTGCTGCGGACGCTGGCAGCCCATTTTCCGCACCCCTCAGAAAAGTACGAGCGCAGCATGACAGTGACCCAGCGCCCAAGTGTACCGGTATCTATGATCCTGCTCTTTCTGGCGTACCTGGCTGGGACAAAGGCGCAGGTACGTCCTGACCGCAAGTCTTACGCCTCTCTTGCTGACCAGTGGCCATTCAATTTCTAGTCAATGACCGAAACGGGGCCGACGACAGCCTCACCCTTTGCCCTTTCCACATCCACCCCCGCGCCGGTTCCCATTCACACCATACATATCCCCCCGGGTGCAATCGCCGGCATCGTCATCGGCGTGTGCCTCATCGTCGTCGCGAGCTACTTTTGTTGCTGCCATGCCGCGTGTACCGCCCCTTGCCGCGAGCGCCGCGCACGCCATCTGGGTCAGAGAGGCAAAGGGAATGCGGATGTGGAGAGCCAAGCGCACTCGGAGGTGGCGGAAACACGCGCATCCACCGACAAGACCCGTGCATCGACCCACAAGGAGCTCGCAGCAACCGATGAGGGTGTAAAGGGAACAAATGGCAGCGTCGACGAGCCGACGAGAGATGACGACGACGTGCGCTCGACGAGCACCGCGCCGCCACGGTACGAGGATTCGTGATTCATAACGGCGTCGACGGCGCGGTGGAGTGCTTTTGGATATTAACTATGAATGGAATGGATGATCAATGGACGTGTAAATGACAATGGCGTTTTGTATCTTCCATGCGCAGTTTACGCCCTCTAATGTGTTTTGTTTCCTCTGCTTACGGACTCTCCTTCGAAGGCATCTATCCTGGTCATGGACTCTTTTAAATTGTTATCATTGGCATACGGTTCAGACAGTAAGTCAGCCACTTCCGCGACTCTTCCAAGTGATGAACGTGCAGTGTGCTCAATCACAACGCACTTCAACTGGCGCGGCTGCCTTCCTTTCCATTGTGAGGAGCTCTCTCTCTCTGTTACGAATTCGTGCCTGGAGGACTGGACGTACCCCAACTTGGAACTGACTCGGAGAATCTGACAGAGAATATCATTGAATCGAACTCACGGTATTCTTTGGTCGGAATTTGGTCTACATAGAGGAATTGTACAGCAGATTCCGGATGCGGGACTAGAAGCGACGAGGTTGGGACGTTTCAACTTTTTTGGGGATGAGCTTCCATACTCAAGATACCGAGGTAGAGTATGTGCGCGTGGGCTGAGTATTCGACTGGCCGCCGTGAGACGGAGATTGAAGGAGCCCACCCGTTCAATTTGCACGAATCCCAATTCTAGCATCTTGCCTTTATACCTTTCCACAATTTTCTCGCTAATTGGTCCATGAGATGGCCTACATCTCAAAAGTAAAAAATAAAACGCACCTAGCGATCCCAAACGACTCGCGACGCGCAAATTCCAGTTCCTCCGCAGTGAGCGGCCGTCGCTTGGCGGCAAGCGCGACCATCTCCCAGTCCAAGTCCGGGAGGTACTGGGCCGTCCCTCTTTTATATCGTCTTTAGGCGAAAAAAGGAAGGAATATGGGGTGCGCACCGAACTTTCCAGCGGTTTGGGCGGATTACGAAAGGCTTTGTCTGCATTTTTCCAGGGCCAGAATTCATGCTGGTAAACTTCCCGAAAATTCCAAAGTGATTCAGTACCTCCGCGTCACATTCCTCCTTTCGGGCGACCTCATCATAGAACCGGGTCTGTCTAGCACACAATATTCTTGACTGGCAGGCGAATCTTGGAAGGTGGGCAGTGGGACGGAGAAGCTTGGAAAAGCGCTACATAACTGCGGCCTACCGTGGCATTGGAGGGCTGTTTTTCGTTCAGAAGACTGGTTCGATTTAAAGCGAAAGTGACTCACCGCAACCTAGCTCAGTTTACAATGATGAAGGGAACATCGACAAACGGTCGAAAAGAATAGGAGATGAAGCTTGAAGCTTCGCGTGCGGTGACGGCAATCAATCGGCCATCACGGACTCCCGGAAAGTGCCGACTCGCCCAGGTACGCGTCCCACCGGCATTGCCCCGGCTTCGACGAAGTATACTCAAAATGCCACGAGGTAGCTACTCGCCCCTCCCACTCTGTATCTCCTTCGAGTCCCAACCACCCGGGGTCACACGGTACGCCCAGAATTCAACAGGAATCCCAGTTTCAACTTCAAGTTGACCAGAGCACGAACATTACACGATCGTCCATGGGCATCACCGTTAAGGATACAAAAACTGGGCAGCCGCATCCGATGCGGAGTATTGGGTTATTCCTTCTTAAAAAATGAAACCTTTACGACTGATGAACGTACTTATGGACTGTAGAGCATCCGTATTGGGGCTTGGCGCCTTCGGCGCAGGTCACGGTGTCGGGGGTATCCCATACGCTATCAGCAGTGCTTGGAAGTCACCCCTGGTGCGATGTCTTTTAACTCCAGCGATCGTCCAGTTTTTTAGCTTCGCAGAGAGGGCGCGCACGACTTCTCGCCGCAGGCACTGAACTCCGATCCGGCGGACTGGCCATGGGCGCGGTGATGGGAATGCTAGGCGTTGCTGGTTCCCTAGTGGATATCGGGGCCGATTACGCTGGCTTGCAGCTTGAATCCACCGAGGGGTACTGGTGCGGGTATTATTGTCCATGGTTCTCACCGTGCCCGTGGCCACTCGATGCCCACAGTGGGTGACATCCAAGATCGCCGCCGGACCGTTTTTAAGCGCAGCATTCCTCGCCAATATGTCTATTGCAGCAACCCTAGGCCTCAATGGCCGTCAACGACGGTGCGTCTGGATCACGGTTTCCAAACGTCAGGACCTGACTTCTTCTGTCCCAGGCTGAGGCGGGATCATGAAGCCGGACCATAATTTTACCGTGGTCACCGTATCCTACGCCCCAATATACAAGCACCACTCCACCCCCACTCTCATAGATAACTTGTTTCGGTAATTTGTTTCAGATGTAAGTACATGTAAAGGAATGTATCTACCTCTGATGTTGAACTAGATCAGTTATGGTCGAAAACATCTAACATTTGCGACGGCAGGGCGAATACGTGGTGGACCGCGCAATGTTAAAAACCGGGACACTTGCGGGGCTGATACACGGGAATACATTCGTTGTATGGATAGGCGCAAGTCCTAGATGTTAAGTGCCAAAGGACACATATCATATTAGCTTGACTTACAGAAAGGGTGCTTGTGTAACCAAGCCATTTCGAAACGAATACTTATTGAGACTTAAACAGTGGGCTGAATATCTGGAGCTATGATACATACAAGGGTTGGAAATATTACGCGAGGTATACGGTAACAACATTAACTAAGACTCAGAGTATTGCCATGTTACTACAAGACAATACAGATACCACGGCGGTGCGGATAGCTCAGGCCACGACGAGCAGCCACGGTAGCGGCTTCTCGAAAAACCTCCTTGACACCGCGCCCCGACTTGGCGGAGCACTCGAAATACTTGTGCGCCCCTATCAAGGTTGCAACTGCTCTTCCCTGAAATCCTATTCGTTAGGCCAGCTGAATTTACCCGACGATTCAACGGACTAACCTCATCTGTTGCCACCGGGCGCTGGTTTTCCTTGTACAATTCTTCAACTACCCGCGGGTCCTCTCTCAGGTCTGCCTTGCACCCAACAAGGATGACAGGCAGGCGTGGGCAAAAATGCAGCACCTCCGTTATCCACTGCGCGGGTCCCGGGGTCAGTTTCAAGTTTTGTATATTCGGAGCACCCACCTTCTCCTTCACATTATCCAGCGAGTCCGGATTATCCACCGCGAAGCAGATGAGGATGACGTGGGCGTCTGGGTAAGAAAGCGGGCGAAGTCGGTCGTAGTCTTCCTGTCCCGCCGTATCCCACAGCGCTAATTCGATATGCTTGCCATCTGCGTCGATGTCCGCGACGTAGTTCTCGAACACGGTCGGAGTGTACGCCTATAAACTTGATGTCTTAGAAACGCGCTCCCCACCAGATGGGCGGCGAATGGGTACCTCGGGGAAGGTGCCCTGTGAGAAGACGATCAAGAGCGAGGTCTAGATAGGGGTCAAACTTCGAAATCATATGACGCGAACTTGAGAAACGCATGCCTTGCCGCACGCCCCGTCGCCTACGATAACGAGCTTTCTTCTGACCGTGGCCATAGTAGTGAGGAAAGCGAGAGGAATACGCAGAGGGCGGTCTCTATAAACATACCAGTTGGGCTGTGTACAGCGGGTCTGTGCGCACCGCATTTGCCAAAGAATACGAAAATGGGCTGACTCATCATGAATAGATCTGACTGTCAATTTCAGAGGCTGTTCCGCCATAGGGGCGGCCGGGAGTGAGAGGCACTAAACCCATCCGATGAGGCTGAGATTCAAACCTGTCGGTCCGTTGGATGCTTTGAATTTGGTTATTTATCAGCTGTAGCTCGCAGGCAGCTCAAGAATTACGACTTCAAGCGCTGAACTTACGAATGCCTTGTTTTTCTGGCACTCCCGTCCGGCGTAATAGTTCATGTTCCGTGAACTATGTTACGGAGATGTCAGTCAGAGAGTCGGATCATTAGTCCCTATAAGTCGTGGTCCGGTCTAGAGGGGATGTGAATGTTTGAAGACACTACGTGAATCTACTCTCAATAGGAGACGCCGCAAATCTCACTGGCAGGCTAAAAGGGACACGGCAGGGCGCTTCGGATCGTACAGCGGTTGACCGGGGGGAGCAGGTTGGCCGTACTAAAAGATCAGCAGAATCCGTAATATCAACAAATCCGTAACGTCTCATGGCAAATAACCAAAAAAAAAACTTCATTATGTCTGGCAAGATCAGGGCTGCGGGGAAGAAGGACGATCAGGAACGAAGTCTGGAGAGGGCGAGACTTTATATAATATCAACCAAGTTGAGTGGCCGAACGCGCACCTTGCCGCAGCGACCATCGCCTTTTTCAGCGAATCCTTGACACGGTCCGGGATGCAGGGCTACTGATTAGCATCCGATTGTCAAACTGAGTGATTGTGGTACCGAGTCAACGCTCAAGTGTAGGTTGGTGGCTCGGATCAGCTGGAATCATAGGAAGGACTGTGACACATTTTTTACTCAAAAAGTAACTCACCGTCTCCGAGGAAGATCAAGCTAAATTCCCGATGTTTTGGGACGGATATTGGTCCAGATGCCGGAAGGTGCGTCCATCACTGTCCAAGGAACAAGCGTGAGCCCGGAACAAACTGAACGCAAGCGTTTCAGAATCAGGCTCCGAGAAGGAGCGCTCAATTTTCAATTGAGAGACAGCGTCAGTGTAAGCCGCTCGGATCGTATGATATGCTTGCTGAATAGTTTGGTGGTAGGGAAAAAGAACGGAGAAAAGAAAATCACAGTTGGCCTTTTTTGAAGTAAACGAGGCGACAAATGCGGTATACTGCAAACTCTGCACGGCTACCCGGATACGATTAGTTGACGGAATTGAAATAAGGACAGAATATAGACATACCATCATGCTTCACCTCAATCATCATCTATGACGGGATCGACCACTGCGAAAGTAAACACCAGTCGCTTTTGAATGCGCAACTCCTGTATCCGAGCAGCAACGCTCCCGTCCAATCCCTCACGATGACCCCAGATCGCCCTCATTTTGCTCTCGAAGGCCCCATACTCGGGAATCCGCGAAAGGAGGAAATTGAGGTAAACGGTGTCATCGAATCGAAGTAGAGAGGTGCAAGTGAGGGAACGAAGACGGGGAACGAGACACGGTGAATCAGCCGTCCGAGTGAGACTGGAGAAAAGAGTGTCGGTAATTAGTTGGTGGTGGGGATCCTCATCACTTGGCCCTCGTAAATATTCGTGATCTGCAATCTCCAGCCGCTGCAGCAAAGGTAGATTGAGCAAACACTCGAGAAGCTCCGTCTCCGTGACGATGAGATGGCGCAACTGAAGCGTCTCAAGGTGATTACGGAAGGACGAACGCGCAGAAAGCGCACGGAATTCGCTGTGCAGCCAAGACAAAGTTTCTTGAGGGCGGACGGTGGTATGAAATCCAAGTTCCCGAAGCTGGGGGAACGTAAGAGCGGTGAGGATGGCCGCGAAGGCGTGCCGACAATGCGTGCTCAATGGGTTGAAGAGAGTACTTGCCTCCATCCGGAGGACGGCAATCTCTGACGAAGTTGGGAGGATATTGAGATCCAAATCATGTGATGGGTCCCAGAGGTCGAAATCAAGATGGAGCTGGAATTCAGATTCATGCGGTAATCCTGACATCATGGAGACAGCCCTAGCCAATTCCGCCGAGTTGGAGAGGTGGATGCATCTGAGAACATGCAGTTGCTCCAGTGGGGGCTTGGCGATTGTGGACAATACCGAACCCGGAAGAATGAGAGTCCTGAGGCGTGGTGCGACTCCGAACGTATCCAACACCCTGCCCGGCACCCTGTCTGGCACATCCCAGGTATACAGGTAGAGGGATTCGAGGAAGGGCAATTTGCCTTTCGCGCTTGATAAGCATCGGAGATCGTCGAAGTGGCAATGTAGGTGGACCGTTTTCCATCGGTCCGAATGCGTCGTAAGGAGGTGCAGCAGATCAGGATTCGGGCCGTACTTTATTGCTGTGATTATTTTCACATCGAGAAGTGATTTTCCGCCAAGGTCCAAAACGCGGGCAAGGAGTTCCTTGGCGTTTGGAGTCTCACTAGGGTGGTTATCAAGTCGTTCCCAGAGCCGGCGGTCTAATGTGATTCTGTTCCATAATCCCGGCGTGCCCAAGGCGATGTCGTGCCACCGCGCGGAGACCAGGGAAACTGCCAACAACGGCATGCCAGCGAGACGGGAAGTCGGAATGTCCTTCAAAGACGTGAGATCGGGAGGTTTCTCGAGGGCGTCTGCGAATGAAAGTGGAAGGAACTGAAAAATCTCCAGCAGAATCTCCGAGGGCACACGCCGGACGGGGGCCAGAAAACCACCGTGATCATCGTGATACGCCTTCAGAGCCGACTGATCGGCTTCCAATGCGGCGAGCTGGGCTCTGAGCCTGCAAATTTCGCTGTCGTAGCGCGCAATTTCGATGGATAATGCAGACATGGTGGAGGAGAGGTTAATGGGTGGCGGGGCGTAAGAACGCAAAAGCTCGCGAATGTGGGCTGCTTGGGCGGCATTTGGAACCAAATGCGAGCGAACGAACGTGTCTCCGTGCACTGGGCGAGCGGTGGCCATGGCGGTAAAAGGCAGAAAGGCACCGTGGCAAAAGCGGAGACCTTCCATAAAAGGCAATTAATTTTCTTTTGGAGCCAATCGACATGGGCTGTCAGTACGGCTACAGTATAGAGTACATTGGAAGTACCGGGTAACTAGGACGAGTGGGGCAATAGCACGAGTGGTGGTAAATGAAGAACCATCATGACCTATGTATCCCCAGATTCCTCGCACTGCGCTCAGACCTAGCCGTGGAAGGCTATCCACGGCTCAGATCGCGGGCGGTGCGAAAGAGAGGCGGGAGCAACGAGCATCATCGGAGTCCGGAGAAGCATGTACGTGGCCAAGGGCCACAATTTCATCATCGACATCCACACTTTCACCACGCGTAAGCCTCCCCAATCGCCCCCGATGTGTCGAGGCGCGTGATCGTCCACATTTCCCGCGTCGCACCCTCCATCTCAAGACTCCCGTCGTCCGTCTTGACCTGCGTGGCTTTCTGGCGAGTTTGCCGTACCACTGTGTGGCCCAGCCACGACCTTGGCATATCTGCCAAGTCGCGGAATTCGGGGGAGGCGCGGTGTCGGGGACACCTCAAGGCGCTAAGAGGTATTGCAGTCCTCAGGTGAACGTGGATGTTCGTATGGGGTCGGCGTCGCGCCACGAGAAGCGAGACCAGTCCGAGCGCACGCAGCGGGCATACGTCCCAAGTACATGCGCGGTGGCCATGGAGCGTTCCGGCGGCGAGGCGGGCTCGTCCGCGACGACCGGTCGATGGTGAGTACCTGCGGAGATCGCTGAGCGTTCATGACAAGTGACAAACGGAAGAAAGATAAGGTTAAGAGGAGACGGGCAGCATACGCATGTGGTGCTCGGCGGGCGCATCCAGCGCTGCATAAGGGACGTATGGCAGGGGTTGCAACAAGCGCGCGTCGTAGAGTGAGAACGACTTGCCTAGATATCCACCGTTACTCCTGGCATCACATCTCTCCTGGTATGTAGCCCCCACGCGCCGCGCGCGCAGGACGAGTGCCTGACGGGGAAGAAGTCTTCAAAGGGAGATCAGCGCGCACAGCGTAGGGAGAGGATGGTGGATGCTGACGAGACGGACGAGGCGGAGGCGACGGGCACTGGGATCACGTACGTTACCCAAAAGCAGGCCCGGATTCTGCTTCCCCTTTCAAAGCGCGGGCGGACGCTGACGTGGTCGAGTACCGCATGAGGGTGGCGGCGGGACTCCGTGTTACGATTCCCCCAGATGACAGCCGATGAGGGGTCAGGGACGTGGAGAGATATATCAGCGGGGGCGTCAGTAAGGAGGTAAGATGGGGACTGGAAGAGGGGAAAAAAAGCAAAAGGTATCGTTCTAGGCTCCGATACGTGTAGGAGGGATAACGACGGCGATGAGCATGCACTCCTCGCGCAGGTCCCCGCCGAAGTACGAAGGTGTGAGGCGCCACTCACCCTCTCTTCCACCCCCTGCTTTCACCACGTATTCGTAGCCATCCATGTCGGATCTCCATCCGCAGCGTATCAATCATCTGCGCCCCGCTCCGCTTGCCCGATCCGCCACCTGCCCCACCGCTGCCGCTCGTATCGCCGGCGACGATCGGGCCTTTCACAGGTAGCGGCAACCGCGGGCGTTTTACCTCAAGACGGCGGATGTCTCGCAGATTGGGCCGTTAGCCGAGCGAGGAGCAGCAGAGAAGGTGACATGTGCGCAGATCGACTATAGTCGACGCGAGGGCAGTATATCTGGGAAGGGGAGAGTTAGTACAAGCAAACGGGGGCCAAATCCGTGAAACGCTATCGGGCGCGACGGGGAGCCTGCTCCTCGCTCTCATGACAATCAAGAACTGCTGCTCACCAATACGATCCGCCCTCCTGTTACACGTCACCCAGCCTCTCCGCGTACTGCTCGCTTTCTACCCGCCAAGTCTCATCGGCATGCGCGTGCTTCTCTTCCTTTGCGCCGCTCCCAGCGCTCGGACAGTAATCGGAGAAGACTCTCCCAATCCGGAGCCTCGCCACATCGACTGGAGTCGGTGTGCAGCACGCCCGGGGTACGCAATGCGATGTATTTCACCGCGCACTACAAGCGGCGACGACCAACCGTTGACAGTTTTGGGTGTATCTTGATAGCGCAAGTCAGCAGGCGGGACAGCATGACGAATTGAGAGTGGATGGTGCTGCGGAGAACGACGGGAGGCCCACAAGAAACCCATCGCACGCCACGCGAAGAAGAGAGAAAAGACGAAGGAAAATACTCACCCACCGCGACTCCACGTAGTCGAAGTCCTGATCCATCCGTCCAGGCACCACAACGTTGGGCGCGACGGACGACACGACACGTCAGGGCGAAGGGAACTGCGATCATCAATCAGCGTCCATGAAGAACGGTGAGAAGGGAAGCGGGAGAAGAACAAGGCAAGCGGGGTCACGAAGCACGAGGGGGATCTCATTGTGACTTCAGCCATATGGTGACCAGGTGTATCAGCTGGAGCGCAGATTGACACGGAAACTACGCCCGTCAAGACAAAAATCGCTGTAGATTGTGTTGACAAGGAATTCAAGCGCTCGTCGTACAGAAACGCACCTCTTGACCCGAAATTCGAGAGAATCGCATCGAACTGGGCACGAAAAGCACACGGTTACATTCTCGTAGGAAATAACGGCCAGTTTGCTCAGTTCCAGCTAAGTAAGGATGATGTACATAGGAGAGGTAAAGGCCGATGGCTGGATCAATAAACACAACCAAACTCAGACGAGCCGTGTTGGAGTTCGAGTAGAAAACCTCAAACTTCGCCTTCTGGAAAAGCCTACCTAAGCGGGGGTCGATAGTGCGAATGAATCAATTTTACAATGCTCATCTTCGGGGCACAGGTTGTTAAGGGAGCCGAATGAGGATATGAGAATGCTCTTATTTCCCACCGGGGGAATTGACGAAGGCAGTCCTTGGCTATAGAGATCTGAGAAACATACCCTCGTTCGATCACGTTACCAGGAAGCAAGACAGCAGACTATACGGTAGGTGCGCACCGAACTTTTTTGCTAGTCGGCGTGTTCACGTGCCGTCTTCATTTTTACAATTTAAATATTCAGCGTTATAAACACCGATACACTTCGCTTTTTATAATTACCGGGAGGTGTATTCTGCGGTTCTTGAAAACATGATTTCGGCCGGTTGGTAAACCATTATCTTCGAAGGTGGGTGAGACAAGCTTGCAAGGAAAATCGCTGCATAACGCGGTGTTTTTTCTCTCGTTGAGCCCACTACTTCGGCTTGGAGCCAAAGAGACTCGCCTGGTCCAGTTCTCAAGGAACGTCGAAAAAAAAAATTGAATGCGGCTTGGGGCCGGCCATCAAGAAATTTCGGAACGAGCCGATTCCCCGGCGGGATGGACGCGTCGCACGGCATCGAACACTAAGTATACTCAGAAAACCACGATGCAGCTCATCTTCTCGCCACCCCACTGGACTCCTGGCTCAAGACGTTTTTCGCGGAATATACCAGGAATCTAAATCTCAACCTCGAAACTTGAACTTCTCGCCCATCAATGCTCGTCGCCGTCCGGGATACGAAGACAGGGCCACCCCATCTGATGCGGAGTGTCGGGTAAGTCCTTTCGAGATATAAAAAAGTAAATCTTCATGAACTGTTACGGACTAGAGCGTCCGCGCTTTTGGGAGGCACCTTCGGCGGGGTTCACGGCGCATTGTTCGGGGGTATCCCATATGGTATCAGTAGTGCTTGGCGGTCACCCCTGGTGCAAAATTTCCCAGTTCCAGCAATCTTCTGGTCTCTGAACAGCTTTGTACAGGGAGGACGCGCGAGGCTTCTCGCTGCCGCCACTGGGGTCCGATCCGGAGCACTGAGTATGGGTGCGATCTGGGGAATGGCAGGTGTTTCTTGGTCTCTCGTGGATATCGGTGCCGATTACGCTGGCTTGAAGCGTGATTCTACCGAGGGGTATTGGGTGCGAGCATTATTGCCCGGGGTTTTGGCGTTGCCAGTAATTTCCCGATGGGCATGGGCGACAAAGAGCGGCACCATACCATTCTGTAGCGCGCTACTTCTAGTCACCTTATCTCTTGAAGCAACACATCGCGTTGTGATCTGGCGATGGTACGTTCAAATAACAATCACAACACCACAGTTAACGTATTCTGACTGCGAGTTTTGTACTTGCTACAGGTCCTGAAGTTGGACCAGAATTTCATGATGGATAATTCCCCACGATATCCGATATATCATTCAAGTACAACCCTCCGCTCGCATAGATAACCTGTTTCAATTTTTTGGCATGCAACTACATAGCTCTAATGTTGAACTAAATCTGTTAGGCTCATAAAACATATGCGAAATGTGAGCCTTGGAAATAACTGCCATCGCGTCGCTTGCGACGTACGTGATGAACCGATCCAACGAATGCGGAATCTCACTGGGGTCTTGCCCTTTTATGACGCAGAACTAATATACAGGGAAAAACGGCGGGAATGCTACTGAACCGTAGTATCAGATGTTAAATTGCGAAAGACCGATATAGTGAGGGGGAAGGCAGGCCATTCAGATCGTGCAAGGATCTTTGACCAGGTGGCTTGACCGTCAAGAGGAAAGCAAAAGCAAAACCATAATTGGCCCTTTGATGGAAACGAGGCTACAAATTTGGTATTTTAAGAGGAAACTTCGCAGGGGCGACTACAATGGCCAGGATATGATTAGTTGACGGAGCTAAATAAGCATGGAATATAGATTTACCATCATGTGCTTCGCCTCACTCGTCATACATCCACGAAAGCAAACACCAGTCGCTTTTGGATACGCAACTCCTGTATCCGCGTGGCAATATTCTCCTCGAATTCCCTCCGATAACCGTCTATCACTCGTATTTCATTCTCGAAGGCACCACCACCCTCCGGAATCCGCGAAAGGAGGAACTTGAGGTAAACGGTGTCATTGAATCGAAGTAGAGAGGTGCATGCCAGGAAACGAAGACGAGGAACGAGACACGATGAATCAGCGGTCCGAGTGAGCTGCGAAAGAAGAGTGTCGGCGATGAGGTGATGATCCGCGCCATCTGACCCTTCAGGTTGGTGATCTGCGATCTCCAACCGCTGCAGTAAAGGTAAGGCAGATAAACACCCGAGAAGCTCGGTCTCCGTGATGATGACATGGCGCAGTTGAAGCGTTCCAAGATGATTATGGAAGGAGGAGCGCGCTGATAGGGCAAGGAATTCGGCATGCAGCCAGGGCAAAGGGCCTCGACTGAGGTAATTGCGGGGGAATGCAAGCTCCCTGAGTTGGGGCAACGTTAGTGCGGCGAAGATGGCGGAAAGTGTATGAACACAATGATCTGCCAAGCGTAAGCGGGCGTTCATCTCCACCTGGAGGCTGACAATCTTCGATGAAGACGGGCCGATATCAAGGTCCAAAATCTGCGAGAGGTCGTCACTGAGCCAACCATTAAAATCGATTTCAAGTTTGAATTCAGATTCGTGGGGCAATCCTGAAAGCATGGAGGTAGCCATGGCGATGTCCGCACAGTTATAGAGGTATGTGCATCTCAGAGCATGTAGCTGCTCGAGCCGCGGTTTGGCAAATGTGGATAATGTCGATCCTGAAAGAATGAGATTCCTGAGGCGTGGTGCGACTTCGAACGTATCAAATGTCCTCCCCTGCACATCCCTGGTATATAGTTCGAGGGATTCGAGGAAGGGCAATTTGCCTTTCACGCTCGAGAAAAGGAGGAGATCGTCATAGGGGCAGAATAGGTCGAGTGTTTTCCATCGCTCGGAATGCTTTGCAAGGAGGCCGAGCACATCTGATGTGCACCTCGAATTCGTCAAAATCGCCACATCGAGAAGTGATTTTCCGCCCAGTTCCAAAACGCGTGTAAGCAGTTCCATGGCTTTCCGAGTCTCATCAGGGTTATTCCAAAGAGCGTTCCAGAGCCCGTAGTCTAAACGGAGTCTGTTCCACAATCCCTGCGTGCCCAAGGCGATGTCGTGCCACCGCGCACAGACCTGGGAAACTACCAACAACGGCATGCCAGCGAGACGTGAGATCTGGATTTCCCTCGGAGATGGGGAACCGGGAGGTTTCTCGAAGGCGTCTGCCAGTGAAAGCGGAAGGAACCCAAAGATATCCAGCAGGATCTCGGAAGGTAGATGCCTCACGGGGGCCAGAAAACGGCCATGATCGTCGTGGTATGCCTTCAGAGCTGACTGATCAGCCTCCAAGATGGCAAGCTGGGCTCTGAGTCTGGATATTTCGCTGTCGTAGCGCGCAATTTCGATGGATAATGCAGACATGGTAGAGGAAAGGTGATCGGGTGGCGGAGCGTGAGAACGCAAAAGATCGCGAATGTGGGCTGCTTGGGCGGCATTTGGAAGCAAATGCGACCGAACGAACGTGGTTCCGTGCATTGGACAGGCGGTGGCCATGGCGGGAGGCAGAGGCACCGTGTGAAATTGGAAAAGCGGAGACCTTCCATAAAAGGCATAAAAGGCTGTTTCTTTGAAGCTAAGACCTGGACTGTAATAAGGCTACAGCAAGGAGTATATTGGAAGAGTGTGTAACTAGGACGAGTGGGACAACAGCACGAGTGGTGGTAAATGAAGAATGTCATGTCCGATGTATCCCCCAGATTCCTCGCATCACTCAACCGAAGAGTGCCAGCCTTGGAACGCTGTCCACGACTCGAATCGCGGGCGGTGCAGGGCACAACGAATGAAACCCGGGAGCAACTACCATCCCATTGAAGTCCGGAGAAGCATGTACGTGGCCAAGGGCCACAATTTCATCATCGACATCCCACACCTCCCCGCGTAAGGCCACCAATCGCTCTCGAGAAAGACACGACGTTCCAACGTCGAAGTCGAGGCGTGTAATCGTCCAGCTCTATCCGCCTCTGTCTCATCGAACTTGTCTTCCGCCTTCCTTCCCGTCCTGCTTGCGGTGTGTACCGCTGCCGACCCAGCCACGACTTTGGCATATCTGCCAAGTCCGCGAGGCGGAGGGCCATGACGGCTCAAGGCGCTGCCCGGTCCTGTAGTCCTCAGGTGGAGCGTGTGCGTGGCTTGTGGCGCACGGCTAGGAGGGAGGACGACCGCACGCGGGGGTATACGTCCAAGTAGATGTGTGGCCATGGGTGGCGAGGGAAGCTCACGACGGCCATATCTGAGGACATCGGTCAGCGTTGACAAGTACAAACGGAACAGAAAGATGAGGTCAAGGAGACAAGCAGCATGCACCTGTGGTGCGCATCGCGTACCGTACATCTGGCGCTGCGTCAGGAACTCGAAACTCAAGCAGCAAGAAGCGGCCGGAGCCACTTCCAGCGGCTGGAAGAGTGAGAAGGACTGACATCACATCTTTCTTGGTATGTAGCCCGCGACGTGCGCGCAGGTCTACGGATGCCTGACGAGGAACATGTCTGTAGGAGAGGTCAGCGCACGCACTGTAGGGAGATGAAGTAGAGGATGGTGGATGCCGACGAGACGGACGAGACGGGGGGCACTGGGATCACGTACGCTACCCAAAACTAGGCCCGGATTTCTGCATCCTCTTTCACAGCGCGGCAGACACTGACGTGGTCGAGTACCGCATGGGGTGGTGACAGCGGGACTTCGTGGTGCGATCCCCCAGATAACGACTGGTGGTGGATCCGGCGGAGGGATGGGTAGAAACATCTGAGCGGGGCATCAGCAAGGAGGAAAGATGAGGGGAAGAGGGAGAAGAGAGTAAAAAGTGTGGTTCCAGGCTCCGGTACGTATAGGAGGGATGACGGCAGCGATGAGGGTGCACTCAGTTCCCCGCCGAAATAAAAGCGCCACTGACCCTCTCTTCCGCCGCTCCCTGCACCACGTATTCGCAGTCATCCATGCGGGATCTCCATCCACATCGTACCAATCATTTGCGCCACCCCGCACGCTCGCCCGCCACCCATCCTCCCGCTCGCCGCTCGTAACGTCGGATTCACAGGCAGCGGTGACCGCGAGCGATTCACGTCGAAACGGTGGATACTCCGGCACAGCGTACCGCGAGTTGTGCTGGTGCGGCGACGCGTACACATGTCGCTAGTCGACGCGAGTGCGATATATCTGGGAAAAGGAGTAAGTACACGCACAACGGGGTCCGAATCCGTGAGCAGAGGAATAAAACGAGCTTGCGTGCCCCACCATCGGGAAGGACGGGGAGCCTGCCGTGTCGGTCCCTGCTCCTCACTACAATCAAGGAAAGTAGCACTCACCGATGCGATCCGCCATCCTCTTACACGTCGCCATCCCCGCAGCATCCCCGCATACAGCTCGTTTTCTACCCACCAAGTCCCATCGCCCTTCGCGTGCTTCTTTTCCTTTGCCCCGCTCCCGGCGCTCGGACAGTCATCAGAGCAGACTCTCTCAAATCGGAGCCTCCCCACATCGTACCGGTGTGGTGACGACGCACAGCCTGATCTCGTGGGCTCGGAGGTGGCATCGAAGGGGAAAAATGGGAGGGGTTATGGATCAGTACTGTTAAAGAGTCGCGCGCGATGCCTTGATATCTGGGCGGGCGTCAGCTTTAGGTCACGAAGCAACGGATTTTGCGCCGCTCGCCATCCATGCCAGATACGGCTGGAGTGAGCGCAAGGAAAGGCCGCCACTCGCCCAACGCCAATAGAGGCACGCCTGGAAGCTTAGACAAAGCGGAACACCCCCACACAGCCCACTCCATTCTAACGCGTCCGGCCATGACTGAGCTTTCACGGGTCTAGGAGTGCCTGAAGGTTAGTCAGCGGAGAATCGATAGGAACATGAAAATTGAAGTGAAATGATGCTCTTCGCGAAAGGTGGATGGCTGGCTCCGCTCGAACGCTCAAACGAGGATAGGATACAGTAATATTGACATGACCAGGAGGAAAGCCACACCTTGTGGATTCCTATTGCAGCCACATGGTGTCCATGCGTATCCAAATTGGCACCGCCCGTCACAAGCCCGTCAGGAAAGGAATCACTTTGAAGACGGCGTTGACAAGGACATCAAGAGCTCGTCGCACAGAAACGCACCTCGTCATCGGAAAAATCGAGAGAATAGTATCAATCTGGCGAGAAAAGGCACACTGTTGCATTCTCGAAAGCAATGTCAGTTTGCTCAGTTCCAGCTAAGAGTATGAAAGGATTTGGGAAGGATGATGGAGCCTGGAGGCGAGGTAAAGGCCGATGGCTGGATCAATAAACACAACCAAACTCACACGGACTGTGTTGAAGTTCGAGTAGAAAACCTCAAACTTCACCTTCTGGAAAAGCCTACCTATGCGGGGGTTAATAGTGCAAATGAATCAGTTTTACAATGCTCATATTCGGGGCACAGGTTGTTAAGGGAGCCAAATGAGGATTCGCGATTCGGGATCTCACTGGGATCTCGCCGTTTTATGACGCAGAACTATCTACACATTCGCCAGATGGATGAGTTAAAAAGATGGGAATGCTACTGAACTGTAGTATCAGATGTTAAATTGCGAGACCTATATAGCAGATTGAGGGGTGGTGGGGAAGGCAGGCCATTCAGATCGTACAAGGATCTTTGACCAGGTAGCTTGGCCGTCAAGAGGAAAGCAAACGGAAAATCATAATTGGCCTTTGACGGAAACGAGGTGACAAGTTTGGTGTAACAAGATGAATCTTCGCATGTGCAACTACCATGGCCAGGATATGATTAGTTGACGTAGCTGAAATAAGCATGCAATATAGATTTACCATCGTGTGCTTCGCCTCACTCGTCATGCATCTACGAAAGCAAACACCAGTCGCCTCTGAATTCGCAACTCTTGTATCCGTGCGGCAACACCCTCCTCGAATTCCCTACGATGACCGCCTATTACCCGCATTTCGTTCTCGAAGGCACCACCCTCCGGAATCCGCGAAAGGAGGAAATTGAGGTAAACGGTGTCATCGAATCGAAGTAGAGAGGTGCAACCCAGGGAACGAAGATGAGGAACGAAACACAATGAATAAACGGTCCGAGTGAGCTGCGAAAGCAGATTGTCGGTGATGAGATGGTGATCCACGTCCTCTGGCCCAATAGACGCGTGATCTGCGATCTCCAGCTGCTGCAGTGAAGGTAATGCAGATAAACACTCTAGAAGTTCCGTCTCCGTGATGGTGACATGGTGCAATTGAAGCGTAACAAGATGATTATGGAAGGAGGAGCGCGCTGATAGGGCAAGGAATTCGGCGTGCAGCCAGGGCAAAGGGGCTCGAGTGAGGTAAGTGCGGTGGAATGCAAGCTCCCGGAGTTGGGGCAACGTCAGGGCGGGGAAGATGGCGGAAAGTGTATGGACACAATGATCTGCCAGGCGTAAGCGGGCGTTCATCTCCACCTGGAGGCTGACAATCTTCGATGAAGATGGTAAGATATCAAGGTCCGGAATCTGCGAGAAGTTGTCACTGGACCAATCAGCAAAATCGATCTGAAGTCGGAATTCAGATTCGTAGGGCAATCGTGAAAGCATGGAGGCAGCCATAGCGATGTGCGCGCAGTTGGAGAGGTTTGTGCAGCTCAGAGCATGTAGTTGCTCGAGCGGCGGTTTGGCGAATGTGGATAATAGCGATCCTGGAAGACTGAGATTCCTGAGGCGTGGCGCGACTCCGAATGTATCGAACGTCCCCTCCTTAACCTCCCTGGTATATATCTCCAAATCTTCAAGAAAGGGCAACTTGCCTTTCGCGCTTGAAAAAAAGAGCAGGTCTTCATACGGGCAGCATAGGTCAATTGTTTTCCATCGCTCCGAATGCTTCGCAAGGAGACCAAGCACATCAGATGCGCACCCTATATCAGTTATAATCTCCACGTCGAGAAGCGATGTTTCGCCAAGTTTTAAAACGCGTGTTAGCAGTTTCATGACATTCGGAGTCTCATCAGGGCTGCTCCAAAAAGCGTCCCAGAATTCGCAGTCTAAACTGATTCTGTTCCACAATCCCGCCGTGCCCAAGGCGATATCGTGCCACCGTGCGCAAACCAGGGAAACTGCCAACAGTGGCATGCCAGAAAGACGGGACATATACCCGAAGGATTGATCGAAGGGCTCTGCGAATGAAAGTGGAAGGAATCGAAAAATCTCCAGCAGAATCTCCGAGGGCAGACGCCGAACGGGGGCCAGAAAACCGCCATGATCGTCGTGATATGCCTTCAAAGCCGATTGATCAGCCTCCAAGACGGCAAGCTGGGCTCTGAGTCTGGAAATTTCGCTGTCGTAGCGCGCAATGTCGATGGATAATGCAGACATGGTAGAGGAGAGATGATCAGGTGGCGGAGCTTGAGAACGCAAAAGTTCACGAATGTGGGTTGTTTGGGCGGCATTTGGAACCAAACGCGATCGAATGAACATGTTTTCGTGCACTGGGCGGGCAGTGGCAATGGCGGGAAGAGGCAGAAAGGCACCGTGGCAAAAGCGGAGACCTTCCATAAAAGGCAATTCCTTTGGCAAAGCCTCAATCGCCATGCACTGTAAATAAAGCTACGGGACGGAGTACATGGGAAGTAGCGGGTAACTAGGACAACAACATTGGCGGTGAATGAGGAGCCAGCATGTCCATCCCCAAAATTCCTCGCATTGCGCTCGGACCACTCAATCGAAGAGCCACAGTGGTAGCCGTGGAAGGCTGTCTACGACTCGGATTTTGAGCGGTGCGGGGCACGAAGAATGAGAGGCGGGAGAACAAGCTTCCCATCGGAGTCCGGAGCAAGGGATACAATTTTATCATCGACATATACACCTTCACCACGCGTAAGGGTTCCTCGAGAGACACGATGGATGTCGAGCCGCGCGATCGTCCACATTTTTATCCTCGTCGCACCCTCCATCTCAAGACTCCCGTCGTCGGTCTTTGACTCGCACGACTTCCTGGCGAATTTACCGCTCGTACCACCAGCAAATACATGCGCGGCGGCCATGGAGCGTTCCGGCGACGAGGCAGGTTCGCCCGCGGCGACCGGTCGACGGAGAGTCCCTGCAGAGATCGTTGAGCGTTCGTGACAAGCGACAAACAGAGGAGGAAGATCATGATGAGGTTAAGAGGAGACGCAGCGTACGCATGTGGTGCTCGGCGCGTACATCCAGGTGGCAACAAGCACCGGAGGCGTTTCCAGAGCGTCGTAGAGTGAGGGCGACTTACCTAGATATCCACTGTTATATTCTTTCAGCATCACATCTCTCTCGCGCAGGTTCGCGGATGCCCGACGTGGAAGAAGTCTGTAGGCGAGGTTAGCGCGCGCACCGTAGAGGGATGAAGTAGAGGATGGTGGATGCGATGAGGGGCACGGGGATCACGTACTTCATTCAAAAGTAGGCCCGGATTTCTGCATCCCCTTGCACAGCGCGGCGGACATTGATGTGGTCGAGTGCCGCATGAGGGTGTGGCGGGACTTCGTGTTGCGATCCCCCGATAACCACCGATGAGGGGTCCGGCAGAGGTATGTAGAAACATCTTGGCGGGGGCGTTAGCAAGGAGGAAAGATGGGGAAGGGAAGGGGGTAAAAAGTGACATTCCAGGCTCCGTAGAAGAGGGATAGCGGCGGCGGCGATGAGGGTGCACTCCTCACGCAGATCCCCGCCGAGGTACGAAGGTGTAAAAGCGCCACTCACCCTCTCTTCCGACCCCTCCCTTCACCACGTATTCGTAATCGTAGTAATCCACGCGGGATCTCCATCCGCAGCGTATCAATCATTTGCGCCCCACCCCGCAGGCCCGCCCCGCCACCCACCCCACCGCTCACCGCTCGTATCGCCAGATTCACAGGAAGCGGTGACCGCGGGCGATTCACCCTAAAACGGTGGACACCCGCCACATCCTACCGCGAGCCGTGCACGGTGCGGCGACGTGTACGCATGTCGCTAGTCGAGTGCGATATATCTGGGAAGAGGAGTAAGTACACGCACAACGGGGTCCGGATCCGTGAGCAGAGGAACAAAACGAGCCCCACTATCGGGAAGGACGAGGAGCCTGCTGCGTCGCTCTCCGCTCCTCATGAGAATCAAAGGAAAGTACCACTCACCAATGCGATCCGCCATGCTCTTACACGTCCCCACAGCCCCTCCCCGCGTACTGTTCACTTTCTCCAAGTCCCATCGCCCGTCGCGTGCCTCTCTTCTTTTGCCCCGCTCCCAGCGCTCGGACAGTCATCGGAGAAGACTCTCCCAATCCGGAGCCTCGCCACATCGTACTGGCACCAGTGTGGTGACGACGCGCAGCCTGATCTTCGTGGGCAAGGAAATGACATCGAAGAGGCAGAAGGCGTTGTGGATCAGCTTGCTAAGAAGTCGCGCGCGATGCCTTGATATCTGGGCGGCCGTCAGCTTTAGGCCACGAAGAAACGGACTTTGCGCCGCAGACGACGAGGGGCTCGCCGCCGTCCATGCCAGATACGGCTGGAGCAAGGGCAAGGGAAGGCCGCCACTCACCCAACGCCGATAGAGGCATGCTGGATCTTAAACAACGCGGGAAACCCCCACACATCTCCATTCTAACGCGTCCTTCCATGACTGAGCTTCCACGGGTCTAGGAGTGCCTGAAGCGTAGTCAGCGACCGGTACGACGCGAATCGATAGGAAGATAAAATTGAAGTGAAATGACGCTCTTCGCGCTCAAAAGGTAGGCGGCTGGCTCCGCTCAAACGCTCAAATGAGCACAGGATATTAGATCCATGTGTGGAATGTAATACCGAGCAATCTGGCCGAATATTGTCATGACCCGGAGAAAAGCCACACCTTGTGAATTCCCATTTCATATGGTGTCCGGGTGTATCAGCTTGAGTATGGCACGGAAACTACGCCCGGCAGGACAGAAATCGCTATGAGATGGCGTTGATAAGGACCTCAGGAGCTCGTCGCATAGAAACGCACCTCGTTATCGAAAATTCGAGAGAATCACATCGATCTGGTCAGCAAAAGTACACGGTTGCATTCTCGGAGGCAGTTGCGGCCAGTTTGTTCAGTTCCAGGCTAAGTTCACGAGTGTATGATGGAGGAGATGTAGAGGCCGATAGCTGGATCAATAAACACAACCAAAGTCAGGCGTGCCTGGGTTGAATTTCGAGTTGAAAACCTCAAACTTCACCTTCTGCAAATCCTACCTATACGGTGGTTGTCAGTTGATAGAGCGCATGGATCTGTTATAAAACGCTCAACTTCGGCGCACAAGCTGTTACTACGGGAGCAAAATGAGGATATGAGAGTAATTTTAAGTTAATTAACGTTCTGCTACTAGTAGTGCAAAATGCCATAACTTGGGCAGTGGCTTATTGGAAGCAGAACACCGCCTCCCGAAGAAATTACAGCACAAAGAACTCAATAATTTGACTTTCCCGTATCCGGCTGGGACATCTCGACCGACTGATATGGACACAATTTTATTTAGTAAGGATTCTGCCTCCATCCGCAATCAAGAATCCGGATCCCCGGAGGAGCACCGAGTTCGATCATCAAATGTTACCTTACGCGATTGGAGGAATTGGGGCCAGATGCAGACAACAATGTACAGCGTTATCAATAATCATCAACCGTATTAGTGTAATGAGCCGCTGCAACATTTTCTATAACCCAGTCCACAACACGGTTGTCCAAGGAATGCAGCGCCCGCACCGTCTCGATCATATCAGTACTGGAACGCTGTTTGAACAAGAAGACCAATTTCAGCAACTGCAGCAGGATCCGGCAACACGCGAGGGAGAGAAGGGCTGGCGATGGATAGGAGAAATTTGGATCGTCAGAACGATAATTCACTCCTTCGAGGAAGGATCCCAAAGCTGTATCAGACATATTCTGGGACAATGACGCGAAACACGGGGACAACAACGCAACCGCACCTCCGAGTCATCACCAGCGGTCTTCCTCTTGTTCGAAAGAGAACAACAACTTCTTTTGAACGCGCAGTTCTTGCAAATGCTTGCTAACCCCTGGATCAAGCTCTCGATGACGACCGAGAAGCCACCGAAGCTCGGCTTCGAACGTACGCTTGTCCTGGAGTCGCGAAAGGAGAAAGTCGAGATACAGATTGTCGTCGAATTGGAGCAATGAGCGACAGGAAAGGTGACGAAGATGAGGAACAAGGGATGGGGTATCAGCCGACCGAGTAAGCGCCGAAAGAAGGGTGTGGGTGATGAGGTGCAAGTGTTGGGTGGTACCCGAGATTCGGCCTTCGTACTCCACGGCTTGGTGATCCGTGATGGAGAGTCGGTGAAGCAGGGGAAGAGCTGGTAAAAGTTCAAGAAGTTCGATCTCTGCGATCTTGACGTGGGAAAGGTCAAGGGTCAAAAGGTGATTGTGGAACGCAGAACGCGCTGAAAGTGCGCAAAATTCCGCATGTGCCCAAGACAGAGGATAGACTGGTCTCACAGAGTAAAATGTCAGTTCTTGCAGGATGGGTAATGTCAGGGCATCGAAAATAGCCCCGAACGCAGAAATGCATTCCTCAGTTCCGAACGGATCATGTGTTTGCACATTGAGGCGACTGATATTGGATGACATTCGTTGTGTATGGAGGACGTCTCCTGTCGGCCAACCGCTGACCTGGATTTCCTGCAAACAAACCCTGAATGGGTGTGTCGAGCGAGAGAACAGGGACACAGCCCCAGGGATTTCCGTGGACGTCAAACCGATGCATGTCAATTGCTGCAACTTCTGGAGAGGAGGAACGACCAATTTGGGGAGTAGCGGCCCAGCGACACGCAAATATCGCAAGTTTGGCGCAACCTTGTAAAGATCCATCATCTTTGGTGCATCATCCAAAATGTCAAGCGCCAGATGCTCCAAGAGAGGGAAATTGCCGCTCGAATTAACCAGGTATTCGAAATCCGATGTAGAACTCCCGCTGATCTCGACGCTTTTCCAACGCTCCGAATGTGCGGTAAGGAGGTCGAGGGCAGGGATGTGTGTTTTTCTGCCTATCTTTAAATAGAGAGGTGAGCCTTCACCGCGCTCCAGAATGAACTGAAGGCTCGTCATCGCGGTGTCGATTTTGCTTTCGTCCCACCAGGGCACGTAGCCCAGATTGAGTCTGTTCCACAGCATAGGTGTCCCCACAACGATATCGTGCCACCATGTGCAAACTTTGGAAAGGGAAAAAGGAGCTTGGGGAGCAAGACGAGTTATCGGACGATCAGCGATGAAAGTGGGCGAGGAATCCGGACACAACGCGAAGATCCCTGCCATAAGTTCTGTCGGTAAGCGCCGGATGGGCGCAAGAACACTTTTACAGGCGGTATGATAACCGTGAAGAGCTGCGCGATCGGATTCCAGGGTGCTGAGCTGTGCACGAAGCCGCGAAATTTCGTCGTCGTACCGCGCAAGCTCATCTGATAACGCCGAGATGGTGGATGGGAGGTGGTCGGGTGGTGAATCATGAGAGCGCAGCAGCTGGTATATGCGCGCTGTGCGGGGAGAAGCAGCCTGTGAGTATTCGTCGAATTTTTCATGGTTTCTGCCAGTGAATCTTACCTCGCTCGATAGAGTCGGGTAGCAAGTGCGACCGAGTGAAGGAGTTAACAGGGCTGACAGTCGCCATATCGCAGAACGTAGAGTGGGAGTTTAGGGAAATATGAACCGTGCGAACCAGAGACTCTGAGAGAGAATCCAGGGCGGCCGCAATTGAAGTCGGCAGAGTTATAGAGGTAGCTTGCCACGTGCCAGTGGAACGACACATAATCATGTGATGTATTTGCCTGTTCTTTCCGACCTCCATCTCAAGGTATTCGGTTCCGCTTGCAACCATTAGAGGCTCTCTAGTAAATCAAAACGATTCAGTGAAACTCAAATTGCGACACATACTACCGTTTGAATACACACATGTCTCGGAACTCAACTTCAAGTTCACGTTCAGCAACTTGCAAGGGTCGACACACTCAGGCTGGTCAGTAAACATTGAATCCTCAGAAATTTAGACTAATACTTCAACTTACTATCTATTCACAATTCAGTGAGATATTCGGGGAAGCTCGAGCATGAGGAATGCGATTCTGCTCTCCTCAGTGCTCGCAAAAGATATTATCATGCAACTCAAGCTTCACCGCGGCGCAAACCCGCGCAGTCCTCCAGGCGCGTCGGAAAGAGCTTCTCCCGATTCTGGGAATCCCCAGATTTTCAAGATTCTATCACGATACAAGAATCTTAATCTCAAACTCACCCTCATCTCATCGGCAACCTCCTCCAGATCACGCTATTATGCTCTTCCGGCGTTTCCATTCAGAGTTCATATCTCTGTCCATGTACGCAGATTATCAACCCGCCCGAGTCCATGGCCCATTGAATTTCCGCGAATAGTACCGCTGCGCAACAGCAAGTTCATCTTCGACTCTGCCTGTACCCTCTACGACTCGATGCCGCTATGAGACGAGGCCCGCGGAAATCCGAACCCCAGGATGTCGCTCGCTGGGCATGCTATCAAGCTCCCGACACGGATGCGGGAGGCGGCGGAAGCTCTCCATACTCGACAATTCGACGCGCTCAACGCCAACCAGCGGGGCGGCGGCTACCTCGAAAATGGCGAGTTTCTCACTGATCGCGTTGATGGGCGCTCGAAGCACGAAGCATCAAAATTGACATGTACGATATACGTATTATAATTCTTCTTCTTCCTTTCGTGAACGTTATATTAATACACATGCTTTCAGTCCGCCTGCCACACATCTTTGTTCTCCTCGAAGAACGACTTGAGAGTCCGCGTCCCGACGACATCCGCCTTGTGGAAGGCCTGCTCTTCCGCGCCTTGTGCGACGAGGCTCTCCGCGGTCATCATAAATTGCGCGTACCCTTCGGGCAACCCCCGTGCGACCAGGGCGTTCTTGTACGCCTCGGGCTCCAGTCGGGTGTACGTGATCGTGCGGCCGAGGACCGCGCTCAGGAGGGCGGCGATCTAAAAAGTGGGCTCAAAATTTAAACTTCAGCAAGTTCAACTTGAGACTGAGCCCGCATGCGGGCTCCGCACACGCGTCTGAATCCATACCTGATCGTATGTGAACAACTCGGGCCCCACGATGATGGGATTGTCGTGCGCGATTTTGTCGTCCACCAGCGCTTTGAATGCGACGTCCGCGATGTCTTCGGTCGAGACATAGGGGATCCTCCCGTCCTTCGACGAAGACACAAAGTCGTTGTGCGACTTGATCCGCGGGGCGAATTGGTGCGCGAAGTTGTCTGGAGGGCGTTCTGAGCGACGATGGAATCAATTTCACAACAGTGCAACAGCGCACCGAAGAACCACGACGGGCGGAGGACGCAGAACTCTACGTTCAGGGTGCTGAGGTATTCGTGGATCTGGCCGAGGGCCGGGCCGCCTTTCTCTAGCAGCGCAGCGCTCATGAGGACGAAGCGCTTCACGCCCTTGGCGTGCGCGAAGTCGATGAACGGCTTCATTGCGCTGGGGTCGGTGACGCCCGCGGGGGCGATGAGGTACACGCGGTCGATGGGGCCCTCAGTCGTGGCATCGAAAGGGAGGCTGTAGGTGGAAACGTCCAGCCAGTCGAAGCGCGTGCCTTTGTACGGGGCAGGGAATTTTCCTCTTCGTGATGCCAGAAGGAGCGGTTGGTTGGCTGCGAGGAGCAGTTTCGCGAGGGGGATCGCGGTTTTGCCGGTTCCGCCCGTGAGGAGGATCGTCATTTCGAAGACGCGAAGTATGTAAAGATTGGTTTGGATTTGTTGAGTTTTTATAAGGAGCCGAGGGCGTTCGAGATCGTTTTTCTCGTCATCAGAACACTCACTCATCACTGCGTTCCGGGCTCCGGTCTCAGGCTAGATACCTCGGCATATAGTTCTGGCTAGGTGACTAGACCTAGTCGATTGGCTCTGGGTAGGTCTGCATAGCTCTGAATAGGTTTGGAGGTCATGGTGGAGGCTCTCGATAAGGCCGCACTCGGAGGGTAAGTGATCACTTTTGCTCATCCTGAACTGAATCGTAATTTGTAGCCGGGGTTTAGGCTGTTCGCCGTGACCGTGCCGTACATACGGCACGGCCACGGCACGGGTTTCTGCCTCCACGGCCGTGACGGCCATGCAACGGCTTACTTGTTTCTGCCATTAGAATGGCGTAGTTCCGGACATTTAATGATTAAGCGTCCCGGTGGACACACTGGAAGCCCCCCCCGCTATATTTGCTTTCCCGAAATCCCGAAATTCCAGTCAAGTTACATCGTTCGGCAATACCCGAGAATGATGGCTGAGTTTTATCCATGTCTTCTCCGACAATTCGTTGCATCGCAGGTAATTTGGACCCTCATGTAGCATTTTGAAAAGAGCAGGTTTAATGAGGTCAATAGTCTTCTAGAGATCCTGCTGCATGGAAATTACTTTATCGATTGGATACAGACTTCCAACATCGACCTCTAAGAACAAATTACAGCTAACCAACAGCTCCGAGACATTTCCAATGAACAGATTCAGCGAATTCAGATAAAGACCAAAGGATAAAAATTTTCAACACGACCGTGTACACGTTACGGCTGTGCCGTCGACCGTGCCGTACTGTCAGACATTTTGCCAACCATTCCACGGGCCGTTTCGAGACGGCCCGTGCCGTATAAAGGCCGTCGATTCCACGGCCGTGCCCGTCACGGGCACGGTTGACACTACCGGGGTTTAATATTTTCCATGCGCTTTGAGTTTAGGCCAGCTATTGAATTGTAATCTTGTATTGTAAGTCTTCCGAGTTTCGCGGTGGCGCCGTAGAGTCGGATATCATAATCTGGAGTGCAAAGTATTCCTCCCATTCGCCCCATAGAATTTGAACCGTGATCGTAGATAAGGACACAGGTTATGTAGCAAGGTGCCGTTTACCAAGGCATGTCTTTCTGGACACCTCCAACGCTCTTCGTCCTGGTGAAGCGGCTGTCGTACTCATACGCCTCGACATCTAGATGTCGGTGATTAATAAAAAACCGCTCCGGCTATAAAGAAGGCACTCACATCCGACTTTGCCATTGGCGATGTTTGTGACCTTCCACACGTCCTTCCAACCGGGGGTGTCTGCTCGTCGTGGTTAAAATCGAGTTCTCCGCGATGCACAAAAATAATGAGCTTTACCCAAACGGTGTGCAACCCCGTCCGTGGTGAATTTATCCCCGGGGGCGAAAGAGAGGTATAGAACGGGCTCCTTGGTGTGCTCGTGCAGGTATTTGCCGGACTGGATCCATCCATTGACCTTGTCTTCGTTCACACCTGCAGTCGCCGGCATCAAGTCCAGTTCAAGGAAACAGATGCAACGTCGAGACATACTATAGCGGGCTGTAAGCGTCCAGAGCGGGGAGTCGGCGGGCAATACGACACGAATGGCCATGCCCGGCTTGGTGCTCGGGCCCTCGGTGATGTCGATGATGGTACCATCTGGGGCGGGTTTGGCGTCCATGCGGTCGATGTAGACCATCGCCCTTGCGCTCTTGTCAGGAACATGTTCGCGTTCAACGATGAACTGCGCGATGTTCTCGACCGTATAGGGCGGCGCGAGGAGGTCGACGTCGATGGCGGAGAGGTTCAAGTCGTTGGCCTCGAGAGCGAACTGGGATGGGACCGGGGCGTGGGCTGTGTACAAGCGATAATACACTAAGGATATCGGATGAACGGGAAGTTAGGGCGGAGACCTGGAAGGGGACGTACAGTATATTGTGGGATCCATTGGGAAGGGACAGAGACGCGGACTGGAGGATTAGCATTGGAAATGCTACCGACTTATAGTTATCGTCGCCATCTACTGTACCATTTCGACCGTCGGTTCAGGTGACGGGTGACAGAAGGTCGTGAACTGAACCTATTCGGTATGGGGGACGGTGATGGTTGGCATTTTTAGCCCAAATGGGCTCAAAAATGCGAAAATTACCTCCCGGCAGTCGCCGGGTTACCATAATGGCAAATTTTGCCGTGATTGCTGAGGAATGAACATTTTGTAAAATGTTAGGCGAAGGGTGACATGGTGAACCTACGGTCGAAATGGTACAGTAGTCCTGACATGACATGGGAAAAGCCGTGCCGATCTCAAGTCGCAGGTTCCACCGGCGAAATCGAACCACCGTAGGTGACGACCGTTCGGCCCGGGGTGACATTAGGAATTGAAAATATCCGCAGATTGTAATTTCGCAAGGGGCGGCGGTAGAAAATCCCCGAAGAACGATCTAGATAGCAGTGAATGTCATTATGTTCGGACATTCACACTGGTCAAACCTCGCTTTCCTCCCGTCACACTGTACGGTTCAGTTCGATTCTGTTCCGTAGCAAAGGTTTACCCACAACGATGTCGTGCCATCGTGAGCAAACCTTAGAAAGAATAAAAGAAACTCGGTGAGCAAGACGAGATATCTGATAATCTGCGATGCGAGGGGCAGAAGGAATCCGCACACAACGCGAAGATCCCTGCCACAACTTCTGTGGGTAAGCGCCGGATGGGCGAAAGAACAATTCTGTAGGCGGTGTGATAAGCCTGAAGGGCTGCGCGATCGGATTCCAGGCTGCCAAGCTGTGCACAAAGCCGCAAAATCTCGTCGTCGTACCCGCGAGCTAATCTGATAATGCTAAGATTGTGCACGGGAGGTGATCGGGTGGTGGGTCATGAGAGCGCTACAGTTGGTATATGCGCACTGTGCAGGGAGAAGCAGCCTTTTAGTTTCATAGTTTCTGCCAGTGACCTCGCTCGCGGCTCGATAGTGTCAGGTAGGCGACCGAGTGAAAGAGTTGACAAGTCTAGCAGTCGCCCATATCGCAGGAAAACTGAATTGTATATGTAGACCAGAGAGCGTTTAAGGCAGGCCGTAGACTCAGAGTGAACGCAGGTAGCTTGCCACGTGGGAACTTGACGGATAATCATGTGATGTGTTTGCCTATTCTTCCCGACCTCCATCTCGAGGTATTCTGTTCCGCTGGCAACCGCTCGTGAGAGTCTCTGGCAAACCAAAACGATTCAGTTGTGGAACTGAGAATGTAACACAAATCTTGGTGTATACTACTACCGTTTAAGGCCATATTTCGGGACTCAGCCTCACGAGTCACGTCCAGCAAGGGTCGACAAACTAAGGCTGTTCAATGGACAGTGAGTCCTCCGAAATTTAACCTGATACTTCAACTCGCTATCTGCTCACAATTCAGTGAGTTTCCGTGGATATTTTGGAATAAGGAATGCGAATCTTGCTCTCCTCAGCGCCATGCCTCCAGCCCTTGGTGTGGAGGATCAATAGGCTCAGCGTCTGTGATCTCTGAATGGAGTTGCAAATAACGCGTACGGAAACGGACGCTTTTTGACAAGGAAGGATATGACGAGCCGAAATCGTTTATTCCCAGATTGTGTGGAATGACTCCGAGTGAGTGGGATTCAAGTCGTAGTGCGGTAAGTAGAGGAGAGTGTCGCGCTGTTCAGAACACCCGATCCCAACTCCAGACGATCGAGCCGTGGTTGGGAACCTGCCATTATGTATTTTTCTTGGTTCGTGCCTTCCCAACTTTTCTGTCTTCATCACACAAGACATCTCAGACTCTGGTCTCTTGTCATGTTAATCCCTATCTTTACAGGACCCGAGGGGAAGTATTGACAATTGCGCCTCCCCTGCCTGCCGAGAATAGATTGTCATGCAACTTGAGACTCATAGGCAAACTCCTCCAGTTCGATACCGACCACGTATGTAGCTGCAACCACGCTGTTCATCCGGCTTTTACCGGAGTCAATATCTTTGTACACAGATTATCAAGTGTCCTCCGTGGCCCGTTGAATTTCCAGAGATAGCGCGCCCGCCCGCCTTACTTCTTTCTGCTGCTCGAGTGACTGACACACGAGTAGACGAACTTCTTGACAGACTTGCATTTATTGCAGCACTCCTGCTTGCATCCGCATGATTTTCCTGTCAAGTTAAATACCCCGGGTTAGGGCTCGGCCATGGAATGCGCGAATAAACACTCGCCTTGCCAGCCGGTGGACGTGAAACTGGTAGTGCTCGTTCCGCATTTGCCGCATGCAGAGGTGGAGGGCATAGTTCTCTGTGTGCACGGCGAGATGAGTGTGCATTCAAATGGATAGGGCAAGAGACGTCGGGAGTCACCTCGAATTAACTACTAGAGAGCGCCGCTGAGTTTCTTTGCTAGTGTGGAATGAGTGAGAGTATGCTCACCTGTTGGTGAAACGAGGGGATTTGCGGTGAAGGACCAGAACTTGAAGGGGCAAGGAATCCTCCCCTTTTATAGGCTAGGAGTATAACATGTGAAATTACGGCGAAGACCCTGTGTGACATTTATTGTCAGAGGAGTACATGTCATTCATGTTGTGCGGACATGTACATTAACTGTTCATCTGTTGAGGCTTGCCGGTGATTGTTGAAATGGAGGCGCTAGAGAAAACATGTCAGAGGCTGGGTTCCCAAAGTTCCGCAGCGTCAAACGAAAAACTCTTTGTTCAAATTCAGTCCCAATAAATCAGTCCCTGAGTTTAGCCGTAGCGTAGACCGGAATGGTCTAGCGCGGAGGAGGTCAATTAGACCGGATCAAGTCATGGTCTAGCAAATCGTGGTCTAGCTGACCTCCTCTGCGTGGCCTACGCCACGGCCCGGGCTGAACGCAGTATAATAAGTGGTTCTAGAAGGTCTGACAGAATCGGGTGCCAATGCGTGACGACGGCGTTTGGCATTTGCGTACTACGGTAGAGATAACTGTGGCTCCTTTGATAACAATCATGGATTCATGACAACTTCAACTTAGGCGCCAGGGGAGCTGGCACCGAAAACAATCCTGTCACCCGTTAGACAATGGCTCCCCACGTCAAGATGTGCAGCGACTGTGACAGGACTCGTTCCAACAAGGCTCAAGTCCCATAGTTTTCGTTTTCACAAATCCAACTCGGGAGTCCCAACCTTTTCAAGCTCCGACGTCTCCTCTCAGTTCCGGCATCAGGGCGGCCTGCGTTATCATTCGAACTCCGAGCCGAGATGCCAGCGGCAGGCGGGCAGCCGTTTCTAGCGCGGCTTCTCGGTTTCTTTAGATTGAGTATTTTACACGCAGAGCTCTGCATGTCCTGTCATGGATTATCTTCAAGACGAATCAGTTCACCTCGCTACTCGCCTGTTAATAGTAATTAATAATATTTTTTACAATGGGTTCTGAGCGCTAGCAGGTGTTACAACTGACATGGCATGTACAGCACAAAGAACACAAAGCAAACGGGTAAGAAGTGGTACAAAAACAATTCAAACTTAAGCAATACAGGGTGAAACTTCCCACTTCAGTGTTGTAGTACTTACTAAGTAGCTCCAGCGTGCGTGCGTACGGGCAGCCTTCAAAGTTCGGCGGTATCATGGCGCAACGCAGCTTGCCGCTCCTCGAGGTCGATTACGTCCGCATCGCGGTCCTTGGTCTCGGGGATGAGGAACGAAAAGGGGATGCAGGCGATGGCGACGCCGCAGAAGAGCCATAGCACATTGTTCGCGCCGACATTGGTGCTCATGATGGAGACAGCGAGGGACGCGATGATGGCGCCACACTTGCCGCACGCGGCGGACAGCCCGTGTGAGAAGCCGCGTACGCGTGTCGGGAACGCCTTCGCGGGAACTGGATTTACAGTGACGATGTCCGTGATCAGCAACGAGAGAGGAAGAGGAAAAAAGCACGCACCGACGAAGGTGGTTACGTTGGCGCCAAAGTTGAAGAAAAACTGGAGGAAGATGAAGCACGCGATGAGGCCGCTCGAGTTATGCTTGAGGGTGTTGTACTTGCCGGCCATGACAAAAGGTGGAAGCAATGGGGATCAATTTTGATGGGGGACACCGCGGGACTCCCGCGGGACTCCCACGGGACATATCCTTGCGTGCCATCCTGTGCGGGTAAATCCATCCTGCTATTCTACCTCAGGGCCCTCCCTGGCGCCTTTTCCTTGCAGTGCTCAATTATATGAAAATAAAATCCGTCTTATTCCATTCTCGCTTTTTGTTTGCCTGCCGCCTTCCACGACTGGTCTTCGTCCTCCCAGCAAGATAATGCTCACATTTCTGCGCAATCATACATCTATGGCCGAATGCTTCCAGCCAGGTTGATCCCCTCATAACATTACGGGCTTACCTGTCCAAGCATCTGGCTGCGGGTGAAGCACTGTGAAGACATGTCCCCGTCAAAACCCGTCTAGATGTTTCCTTGGTTATATTGGCCTATAGCCATTTGGCTTCGAACCTAAGCCCAGCGCAAATCGTGATCTTGGGGCGTGCCTTTTTTTATACTACCTACCAACATGCCCTCGGCAACACTTGCGGTGGAAATTCTCCAGCGGTTGCTCGCTCACGATTCACTCAAAGAGCATCTCCAGTTTGTCCATATCCAAAGATTCTTTGAATTTACCCATCGCCTATGGCCTGAAATCATGCCTCCTGGCAGTTCTAAACCTACCTTACTCCCACCTCCGGTGTCTGACTTTCTCGCTTGCGTGTTGAATTTGGACAACAGTGTGATCCAGCTCACTTGGCATGCATTCGGGGATCTGGCTGAGGCCTCTCATAACGGGCCACCTCAACCTTCTTTGGATGACGTTTTCCGGGTTCACGCCCGTCCGTATTTAATAGGTTTGTCCTGTTATTGAATTATATCCAGACACTCACCCTAATTAGGGGCTGAACCTCTCCTCCCTCCCATCTCTTCCTGCTTGAGTTGTGAATCCAAACAATTGGGTGAAGAGAGCATTGTCGAGGGACGGCTTTACACCCTCCGACGGGGTGTCCTGCCGATTTTTTCCAAGTCTTTGTATTGCTGATGTAAGCTTGCATTACCCACTGGCAGAATCCATGTGGCTAATGATAGTAGCTTGTCATACCCGCTACTACAACAACTATTTTGTCCGGAATGCGAGTGAAAGCTCAGCCAAACGGGAATACTATTCCCAAGATATGCCTCAGCTAATCCACCTGACTGAGTCGACCTACGTGGAACCAGATCTTTGTCGATACTTTGGCTTTCAAATGGCCCAGTCCCAGTACGCATCGTTGGTTTCTCTTCATTATTTTTCTGATTTTCTTTGATTCAAAAGCGGAACTTGTCAAGGGATATCGCGTGTTTACAACCAAGCGCTAGGGGTTTCTGACCTACCTAATGCTTCTCGGCTAGTCAATGAGCTTACTGGGGATCATGTTCTGGATGCCTTTCTGTTGTATGCCATATTGAAGGACAAGAACGGTCGACGAGAGCCATTGTCCTTACCACATCATGGACACCAGGACCATCGGTTTGATGAAGCTTTGGCCGAAAGAAACTATCGGATGGCAGGCACTGGCCAGCCTATGTGGGCCCATGCCTGTAATCGGTGTATGAAGATTTACCAGGGAGAAGACAGAAACTGGTGTAAGAATTACTTACATTTCTCGGCTTTACTTATCCTCCTGGATTAGATCGTATCACCGCTGGCGTACATGACGGAGTAACTGTTCGCCATCTCTGTTGCAGTGTTCACGATTGCCAAGAGGCACTGCCTACCCAAAGGCACCATTTCTGTTTTACGCACCGCGATTTGATTCAACAGTGTTGTATCCTGGGGTGCGAGTCTGTAGCTCAGCCTGGATTTCGGACCTGTACTATTGAAAACCATCGGGCGTTCCAACAGGATGCTGATGAGAAAAACACCGCCATGTTCCAACTGCGTAACAGGCTCAACAATGCTGCCATTCGAGAGGTTCCCCTTGCGGGCTCTCGATCGGATCCACCTCCAGCTCCAACGTCGACCCAGCCTACTTTGTCACAGTTGGCGTCCACTTCGTCAACAACACGGGTCAAAGGAAAGCTGGCTAGGAGTTGGACGCACAACGAGCAATTATTTGTGCGTTGTTGTGGCATTATCATTTCAAGAGCGACATTCTTTGGATCCGAGGGGATATCCGGAGTAAAAGTTGTGATTTTCAAGCTCTGCAATGACAAATTTCTAATACCCTTTCGACAGGACTTTTTGAAGGCTACTTTCCCCCCTCATTACCCCGGTTCCCTGCCATCGTACATTTTTTACGACAACAACTGTTCTTTTCTGAAGCACCTTCACGCCTCGGGTGAGACTTACTTCAACAACGTCGGCCTCCCTGTGGATGTCTTTCATTTCAAATGCAAGCACTCCGAGGGGGATGTTTTTTGCCAGACCCACTGCAATCCTGCCCGTTTTCGAGAGCTGATTAACAGTGAAGGCAAGTGGGTCTTTAATTCCTCAGCAGCCGAACAGGCCAATGTCTGGTTCGGCAAATTCCAGAACATTGTACAGGACATGTCCGTGCTCAAGTGAGTCGCTTGAACCATATTGTACAAGATCTCAACGCCCTTTCAGGTACAATTTCTTCCTGGACGAAATGATTTCAATCCACAACGAGCACGTTGCAGCAGAGTTGAAATCTCAAGGCCAAGCACCTCACATGCAGTCGGAGTCAATGTTGATGGGAGGTGCATCTTTTATCGGAGTCAACACCGTACTTGATAGCAATTCCATTGAAACATGATACCAATTGTATTTACATCTACACTATTAACCACGAGATCTAAGATTATAACCATAGCGAATGTTTCTAAGATGGTCAGCTCTAGCTACATACCGGGCACGAGCGGTGGGATGTATTCCAGCAGATGTTGCATTTTGGTTAACCGCACTCTGACTGGGCATCACTGTTCCATGTGCATGACGCCCATTGAAAACCCTGGCAAAATAAGTATTGTTGCAGATCGGATGTAAGAATACATACCAAACGGTGTTTGGCTGGGTCTGGACCACCATTCCCCACCGCGCGTAAGCAAAATTGTAATCGTGAGGCCCACAATTCTCCTTCACAAGCTGCGCGCATGGATAAAGCCCTCCGATGCAGGTGGAAGGAGAATTGCCTGAAAGCAAATCCTCTTGCCCAATGTCCGGGTCCTCGTGGGTGGAACTGATATAGTTATGGCAATTGAACAAAGACAGACCATATCGGCCAAGCCGGTTGACATGGGCTTCAGCAGTCGTCCAGGCCAACTGTGGCTTCAAACCTGGGAATATAGAATCACCAGCTTCTACAAGAATGTCGGCATCCTGTAGATAAATCAGGCAAGTTCAGAGCACTCCTCATTCACACTCACAGTCGCCAGACGAAATAGTGCCTTGATGTCATCTGGCGTATCCCCTCGGTGGCAGGCATACGGACCATAACCATCACCTTGGCGACCTCCCGCGGGCTGACGAGATCCACCTCCTGTCATGGTCCCATACGCCCATGCCTCCATCTCGGCCCGTCGTCGAATAGCCCGAACCTCGACTCGGCGATGGTTGTCAATTAGTTGTGCTAAGATTTCCTCGGAAAATGCTTTGAAACGGACACCCCCGACCTTACATTGAATTGTTAGTCTGTATCTGCTGAAGACAGAAACAGAACATACAGTCTTGAACTTCCCTCCTGGACGCTCCCAAACGAAGACGACTATATCCTGACCACAGCGCCTGTACACCTCTGGCCGATGCTGGACTAGCGTCATATTCAGGTCTTTCAAAGGGTCGAAATATCGAATGCGGGTGCGGCGTTTTGGGACTGTGGCAGAGCCTTTCTTTCGTTTACGCTGATGAATGTCAGAAAACTTGTCTCAAATAAGATATATAGTCTACCAGAGGTTTGGGTTTGAGACGATCACCGACAGAGGCACAGGTCAAGGCGCTACCAAGCAAGTCCTTGCAGTTACGTGACTGAACTGACATCCGGCGAACGCATTGCTGTTCCATGGGTCGCCCAGAGCAATGGGGGCATTTGCCGTGCAGTGGCGAACGCCCTGGGTTCTTGGCGTGAACCCGCGGTTTACTGCCAAGTATATCGTTTCGGGCACATTTCCCTGGTCCTTCAGCCTTCTTGTCCGCCAGGCGTTGGGCCTTGTTGGCCTTCTGGTTCCTTTTACGCTTTTGAGATGCGCTAAGGGTCGGAGGAACTAGAGGACGGAAAGGAGGGGTGGGTAGACTGGGGGCTCCTGGTGATGACGATGAAGCTTCTGAAGCCATCTCCGAGTCTCTCTGTGGATCAGCCGGTTTGCGCGTGGGAGGCCCAGACCGCAACAGCTCGTGGTGCACCTTCCGTAATCGCGTACGGTGGGTTGAGGTCTCCTGGATGATCACTGCAAGCCTGGGATCTAAGTGGGAGAGGAATTCCCGGCTAGTACGTGCAGCAGGATCTAGCATGACACCCAAAGCCATGATTCTGCGATGAACTGTGGCGGAATTCCATCCTTCAACCCGCTGCAAGTGAAGGCTAAGTCACAGTGAAGTAGGATCCCGATTTCCGTACTCACTGGATAGTCAAGCCAAGGGGGACCAAAGATAAGAAAAATTGATATCACCTACAATTTTTTTTTCTGAGAGGGTCGGTGGACCCCCCCCCCTCCCCACAGCCACCTGATGCCATCAAATTCCCTTTTCGGGAAACAGCCTTGCCGAAACTTTCCGCGCCAGACATACCACGAGAGCGGTGTTGCACGAATAAAGCCCAAATTATTCAGGAAGACAAGGGGTACCCACCCTTAAAATTTCCCACGCAGGGTCGGAAAAGTGCGACAAGACCCTCAAGACCCTCCCTACCCTATTAGACGAGCACAGCCACATCCAAATCGGGTAATTTTCCGAGGGAAAGTAACCGAAAAGGAAATTTTGGGCTGAAATCTGCGCTTGATGTAGACCGTTCTGCGCGAATCTGCAGTGTTTTAAGTCGATTTTTGTTGTACAGAATCACACCACCCCCGGAATGTGCCCGCCAAAAAACCCGATTTTTTTTCCGACCCTTCTAAACATGTTTTCAGAGGCAGATGAACAAATTCCAAAAAGTGAAATAAGAGGTCCCAGACCCACCCTACCCTATGAGGCTGTGTCTCGGCATCTTCCGGTGGGTACCCCTTGCAGGAAGATTTGTGATACATGCACACATTGAATTACAGAACTAACACGAGAAGAGATGAGAGCCAGAATTCTCACCTTCGCACCTCACGCACATGGCACATGCATTCCGCGATGGATGCCAGTTTGGAACACTCATTACCCATGTCCACGCTCATGTTGATCAGATGTGTTTCTCAAGGAAATTTCTGCTTTCTTGCTCTATGACATCTTTAGATTCCAGGCAAGTGCTCCTCAAAATGGGTTCTCTTACATAATAACAGTAAGTATAAGTTGCATGAGTAGGCAATGGCAAAAAGTAGCAATATGATAATACGATCAGTGAAGCTTGGTAGCAGCAGCTGATAAGTATTAAGCCGGCAGGGGCGAGGAATTACTTTAGGTAATCAAAGGCGCAGCAAAATTCCTTAGGTAATCAACCCTACAACAACCGTGTTTGGCAGGAGCACCCGCGTAACAAGGTATTGGTTCACATTTGATGCTCATATGGACCTGGGAGATATTTTTGCAAGTCCTGGAGGCAGCTGTGTCCATATCTGGCTCCAAAAAAAAGTACATACAATTTTTTTTTCTGGCGGTCGGCCAGACCCCCCCCCCCTACCCCATATGGCAATCTCTTATCTTTGGTCCCCCTTGAGTCAAGCTCTCGCAAACAAGGAACTAACCACATCTCGCAGTTAATCTCAAAGCACGCCCTTGATAGAAACAGGTAGGTCGCCATGGGGTCAAAGCTCCAAGGGTGCATGCGCATCAGGAAAAACCTCCCCAGAAATTTTTTGGAATTTGTTCGCAAAATTTCTTTAGTGGTTTGAAATTTTGAAATTTTTAGCAATTTTCATCAAAATCTGTACACATGACCAAAAGTTTGCACATTTTTCTTATCCTATATAAAATTTAACATATTACCTTGAACTTTTTCTTGCAATTTTAATGATCTCATTAACCCAGTAGTGAAATAGTACTACTACACTTTTTGAAGATACAACCTTCTTCTGTGAGAGCAGCATAGCAGTTAGACTGATGGAATCCATCAACTTTTCATTGTAAACACTTGATCCCAGCCTCAGCAGACATTTACAGAATGATGGGATGAGCCTGGTGGCAACTGGAAAGATCCAGCAAACAACTAGGTGCATGCGGCCCTAAAGTGACACCTGTGTGAATCCATCAATCCAAAGGGCAGTTGTCATGCACAAATCCTCACACGTCAGCTGTCATGTCCGTGTCATATAAAAGATGGTGGATTTTGATTGTGTCGTAACAATTTCTCTTCCTTTCCTCCCACTTGCCTCCCCCTCCCCTGTCCTTCCCAATTCCCCATGCCCTCCAGCAGCTCATCTACATGTCTCTGGTTCTTTTGGTAGGCCATCTAAGCTGGATTAAGGATCTTTCAGGTATGCTTGATGCTCCTGACTCCAACTAGCTCTAATTTCAAGGGATATGATTGGTTAACCCTAGAATATATATTGTTGCTACCCATGCTTGAAATTGGTACATGGTGTTCACATGCGTTGCATGCCAAGTAGTGGCTGTGCCCACAGCCACCAAAGCCCTGAAGGTACGTGTGATCCACCATGTTTTTGACTTCAAGTTCTGGCTCACATGTGTTTCAGCTATCATTATCACGTGTATAGCTGATTTCCGACAGAGTCTGTACAGTACAGTATCAATAGCCAGTGGTTTAGAACGTAGTAAAATTAATTACCTACATTATGTTTCTGTTATATCCATGCACTTTCAACCCCTTTTATTTCACCGCTCCGGCCTCTCGGAGTTCTCCGGTCAATCCCCATTTAGATTGATTACCAATCTCATCCTTTATTCAGCCTTCCCTGACCAATCGGTTATTATCCCCGCATTGTCCTTACACTCCTTTCCACCTTCCGCATTCTGTCCCGGCCTCTCCGACACAGCCACCCTGCTCCGGTCCAGTCCTCCCTTTACGGAACATTACCAGCTCCATCATGTTCTTCCATCTGGGTCCGTTCCGGCCTCCGGCCCTTTCCCACGATGGATTCTGTTGTCATCTGTTCTTCTTCCAAGGACTCCCTGGAAACGTTCCACCCCTCCGCACTTCTTCGGGGCACCTCCGTGTGCTTCCAGGTATTGCGAGGAATGTTCCCACGCCTCCGGTACCTCCGGCACCTCCGGCTATTTCCCGCGCTGGAGCACTCTGCCATTTGGTCCGCTTCCTTCCGCCTTTTCATACAGGCTTCCCGTCAGCAATTCCACCACTCTCCGACACTCCTGACATGTTCTCGGGCCTCCGGTCCGGTCCCGACCTCCGGCCCTCCAAACCTTCCCACGGTTGTCTATGTGTTCGCTGCATGCAGGTTTGGATCATATTATATCCTCCGGCTCTTTCCTGCAGTGGCCATCTGTTCGAACACTTCACCACCTTCCATCCTCTCACGTCATCTCCGTGGCTGCGCCTCCGGTTCCGATCGGACCTCCGGTACCTCTGGTACCTCCAGCCCTCTGGATGTTTCCCACGGTTGTCCATGTGTCCGTTGTCAAGCGGGTTTGTGTCATATTACATTACTACGTGTTTCCCTTTTATCTGTCTTCTTCCTTATTGTCTCTTACTAATCTTTCCCATGCATTTCCTTTTTGGTACACTACTTATTGTTACGTCCCCGAGTCTTCTGACTTATCCATTTTGGGTATTACAATAGAGGACTTATCTATATAATCCCAGTAGATTACATTCTGTACTCTATCTGGAAAATTAACGTTATTCCATGGCTTCCTTCATGGACTGAGCCTTCCTTTACTTCCATCCTCATCCCGGTGTCTTCTCGACACCTCCGGATCTTGTTTGTCTTTATTATTCTTCACTCCAGTCGTCCGGTTCCCGGCTGAAGCCCTTTCCGGCTGAATCCCTTCCACTTCATCTGGTGCCTCTCCGGCTCCCTTCCGGGCATCCTCCGAGTCTCCCGCACTGTCACAGATCAGCCCCGGTTCCCACGCCCTCCTTCCGGACCGCTTCCGGTCACTCGGGTCCCGTCCGGGACGTGTACCGCTTCCGCAAAGTCTGTTACATTGTGTTGGGCTCCAACGGAGCCTGTCCGCTTCCACCAGCATTCCTCCGGTTGCTTCCGGCATCCTCCGGATCACTCTGCACCCCTTCCGGTACCTGTCCGGCTCCGTCCGGGGTCACGTGGTTGCCTCCGGAGTCTTCTATTCCCATTTCTTCTCCGTCTAGTCTCGGCTCGATAGTCAGACAGTTCGCTCACCCTTCCGAGCTGTGGTGTTGCGAGAACAGCCGACAGGAGAACCTCCGGTCTTCTTCCGGATGCTCCGGACTTGCGTCCACATCCGGAGATCCCGGAGGTCTCTCTTTCCCCTTTTGGCTCGGGATATAACAGTATTTTCCAGATCCCCTGTCTGGACTATCTGCATGCTGCGATCATCCCACCTGCAGTGTTGTCCTCATCCCGCTGTGCTTCGCACTTCCATTCCTTCCATCATGACTTCACGCTCCTTTCGGAAATCCCGGTTTGCTGGGTTCCATCCCAATACCATTCCGGATTACCTTCACGACTCTCTTCACGACTTCCGGCTGAGCTCCGGTCCTCCGAATTTCCAGTGCTTAGTCAGCAATGAGGTTGCCGGAACTTCCGGATAGTTTCATTTCCACTCCGGCACCTCCCTGGACTCTCATCATGCCCTGGTGTGGCAGCCGGAACCATTCCGGACTACTCTGGGATTTTCCCTCTGGCTGTATCACCACTTCCCTCCGGAGCTCCGGGGTGTTCCAGTATTGCACTGGATGCCTTCCGGCTCATGCTCACAACATTCTCTCTATCATGACCTAACGTCCCGTCCGGAGTTCCGGTTCCCGTGGTCTTGCCCCGGAACCCTTCTGGACTACACCTATGACCCTCATGTCCCTCCTGCAAGGCTCCGGTTTCCTCCGGCGTAATTCTGCGCCTCCAGGTCCTCTTAACGACATTCATGCCCTCCGAGTCTTGGTGCTTAGTCAGCAGCCCGGTTTTCGGAACCTCCGGAACATCCTGGCTTCCGCTTCAGCACCACCCCGGACTCTTGTTATGCCCTCCGCACGCAGTCGGATTCCCTCCGGTCATTTCCGCATTGATCACCACTTCCGTTTTTGTCCCGGAAGCCTTCCGGCTCGTGCTTACGTCATCCTTCACGACCCCATGTCCTCCGGTTTGCTATTTCAGCATAGAGGCTTTTTGGAAACTCCGGATTTTCCGAGTTCAATTCCATCCCTCTCCGGAGTCACATCATGTCTTGGGCCTATCGCCCTGAGCTCTCCGGTCTATTCCGGAATTTTTCTCTCCTCGGCCTTCTGTCCGGCCTCTTCCGGTCATCCCGGAACCCATCCCTGGTGTTGTCCAACCTCGTTTAACTCAATTTAACTTGGTTCGGAAATTTTGTCATCTTGAATCTTAAAATTTTGCAGGTCTTTGGATATCCACTACTCCACCACCCTCGCTCCGTTGAGCTGACCGGTTGGAGCTTAGTAACCACATCCATTCCTCCGTCATCTCCGATTCCGTGCGCACATCCTTCAGGCATTCAGTCTGATCCCGTGTTGGCTTTCCGGTTACGGAAGGGCACCCCGGAACCTATCCGGTCGCTCCGGTCTCTCCGGTGTGCCTTTGCCAAAGTCCTTTCGACATCTTCACCAGGTCCAGATCCTTTAATGGATATCTTGGGGCTTCTATGCCCATTCCTCCGGACTTCCGTTCGGACGTGTGGATTCCTCTGCACATCTCCCCGGCCACCTCCGGAGTTTTCGCTCCATCCCGATTTGGCCTCCCGCTCACCTCCGGTCACAGTGTCACACCTTTGGTGTTCTCTCTGTCACTACCTCTCGATCCGATCTTCTCCGACCTCTCCGAACGCTTGTTGCAGTTGTAGGTTGCACTTCGCTTTGGACTAGCCCACCTCCGGGTATTAGTCACTACTTCCCACGCCTCCGGTCCGGAGTCGTTCTCGGAGCTCCCGGATCACCACCTGCCTTATCGAGGCAACCTTATACCCAACTCTGCCTTTGGGCCCGACTTTTCGTTTCGACGCCCTTCGCACCTCTGTATTTTTTGGGGTCTTTATAAAACCCTTCCGGCGGGTTTTCTTCCATGTGACCACTGTTGCCTTTCCGGCATCTTGCACTCCGGCATCTCGTGTTCCGGTTGTCCCGGACCCTCCCGGATCCTGCCTTTGGTCATGTGCTTAGGTCAACCTTTGACCTGTACGCGACTTTGGCAAAGGTGACTGGTTTACCCAGCATCGGATAGGCCATTGTCCCCGTAGAGTATTTCAACACTTCCACTCCTTGATGGATGGTTCTCTACGGTCCTCCGGAGCTGTCCGGCTCCATCTCCGGATTCCATTCCGATTTTTTCCTCCTCCTTCCCTGTTGTTTCCAGCTCAGGAACGACATTCCCGCTCCTCCTGGTTCCTCCCGGGAGCCCCTGCGCTTCCTCAGGAAGTTTTTCCAGACTTTTTCCAAAATCCACCGTTCTGTGATCCGATCAGCATCCGATCAGTCGGGTCCCGGAACCTCCGGAATCATTTTCCGACATCCCCTGGATCTTTGGTGTGGTCCTCCCCTTCTCCCTACTCCTCCGGTTTCGTCCGACAGGATTACCACTCTCCTTGCTATACCCTCACCCACATTGCTCCGGCCTGGCTCCGGATCATCCTGGTCCCGGTGATTTCGTTCCGGCACCTTTTAGCTCTCTGTATTTTTTTGGAGCCCTTACAAAACTCTTCTCAACGGGTTTTCTTCCATGTGACCATCGTTGCCTTTCCGGCATCTTGCACTCCGGCATCTCGCGCTCCGGTTGTTCCGGGCCCTTCCGGATTCTGCCCTTGGTCATGTGCTTAGGTCAACTTTTGACCTGTACGCGACTTTGGCAAAGGTGACTGGTTTAACCAGCATCGGATAGGCCATTGTCCCTGTAGAGTGTTTCACCCCTTTCCAATCCTTGACGGATGGCTCTCTATGGCTCGTCTGGTCATCCTTACATGGGTGATCCTCCTCCCCCCGGAGCCCTCCGGCTCCTCCTGCGGATTTTATCCCGGATTTTCTCCATTCTTTCCTTGTCGTCCCCACTTCAACTACGACATTTCCATCTTCCTCCAATTCCTCCAATCGCTCCGGTCGCCTCCGGACACCTCCGGTCCTTCGTCCGGCCTTTGGCACTTCATCAGGACTCTTTGGACTTCTGGAGCACTCCGGAGCCCTCCGGCTCCATCCATGGATTCTATTCCGAATTTTTACTCATCCTTCCTTGTTGTTTCCATCGGAACAACTTTCCGGCTTCCCCCGGTTCCGCCCAGGTGACCCCGCACCTCCTCCGGAATTTTTTTTCGGAACCTTCCGAGATCTCACCACTTCTTGCCATCTGATGTTCCGGTCTGCGTCCGGTACCTCCGGCCCTAAAACCTCCGGTATCAATTTCTTCGACATCTCCTGGCTTGTGGTGCGGTCTACCCTTTCTCCCTCTCCCTCCGGTTTTGTCCGACGGGATCATTACCCTCCTCTCCATATACCCTCGTCACTATCGCTCCGGCCTTGGTTCCGGTGCATCCCGGTCCCGGACTCTTCGTTCCGGCACCTTTCGGTCCTCTGTATTTTTTGGAGTCCTTACAAAACTCTTCTCTGCGAGTTTTCTTCCATGTGATCTTGCCGTCCTCCGACTTCCCCTTGCGCTCCGGACGTTCCGGAACCCCCGGCCCGGTATTTCGCGCCCTGATCACGTGCTTAGGTCAACATTTGGCCTGTACGAGACTTTGACAAAGGCAGCTGGTTTTATCTAGCGTCAGATAGGTCATTGTCCCTGTAGGAAATTTCTCACCGTTTCCACTCCTTGATGGATGGTTTCCTATGGATCCTCCGGACCTTCCTCCGGTCCCTGCCATCTTTCCGGCATCCCTCCGATCTCTTCCTGCCTCCGGTCCTCCGGTCAGGAATCATCTTTTTCCCTTCTGCCAATCCCTCCGGCACTTTTTCCGCGTCTAGTTCCGACGTTGACGTCCTCTGGCGTACCCTCCGGTCCCTCCGGACCTCCGGTTTTTTCCGATCAAAATTCTACTTCACCACTTGGCACTCTCTGCCTCCTCCACACTCCTTCCGACAGTCCCTCATATCTTCCTATGTCCCTTGAGGGCAAGGAACGTAAAGGGGGGATACTGTTATATCCATGCACTTTCAACCCCTTTTATTTCACCGCTCCGGCCTCTCGGAGTTCTCCGGTCAATCCCCATTTAGATTGATTACCAATCTCATCCTTTATTCAGCCTTCCCTGACCAATCGGTTATTATCCCCGCATTGTCCTTACACTCCTTTCCACCTTCCGCATTCTGTCCCGGCCTCTCCGACACAGCCACCCTGCTCCGGTCCAGTCCTCCCTTTACGGAACATTACCAGCTCCATCATGTTCTTCCATCTGGGTCCGTTCCGGCCTCCGGCCCTTTCCCACGATGGATTCTGTTGTCATCTGTTCTTCTTCCAAGGACTCCCTGGAAACGTTCCACCCCTCCGCACTTCTTCGGGGCACCTCCGTGTGCTTCCAGGTATTGCGAGGAATGTTCCCACGCCTCCGGTACCTCCGGCACCTCCGGCTATTTCCCGCGCTGGAGCACTCTGCCATTTGGTCCGCTTCCTTCCGCCTTTTCATACAGGCTTCCCGTCAGCAATTCCACCACTCTCCGACACTCCTGACATGTTCTCGGGCCTCCGGTCCGGTCCCGACCTCCGGCCCTCCAAACCTTCCCACGGTTGTCTATGTGTTCGCTGCATGCAGGTTTGGATCATATTATATCCTCCGGCTCTTTCCTGCAGTGGCCATCTGTTCGAACACTTCACCACCTTCCATCCTCTCACGTCATCTCCGTGGCTGCGCCTCCGGTTCCGATCGGACCTCCGGTACCTCTGGTACCTCCAGCCCTCTGGATGTTTCCCACGGTTGTCCATGTGTCCGTTGTCAAGCGGGTTTGTGTCATATTACATTACTACGTGTTTCCCTTTTATCTGTCTTCTTCCTTATTGTCTCTTACTAATCTTTCCCATGCATTTCCTTTTTGGTACACTACTTATTGTTACGTCCCCGAGTCTTCTGACTTATCCATTTTGGGTATTACAATAGAGGACTTATCTATATAATCCCAGTAGATTACATTCTGTACTCTATCTGGAAAATTAACGTTATTCCATGGCTTCCTTCATGGACTGAGCCTTCCTTTACTTCCATCCTCATCCCGGTGTCTTCTCGACACCTCCGGATCTTGTTTGTCTTTATTATTCTTCACTCCAGTCGTCCGGTTCCCGGCTGAAGCCCTTTCCGGCTGAATCCCTTCCACTTCATCTGGTGCCTCTCCGGCTCCCTTCCGGGCATCCTCCGAGTCTCCCGCACTGTCACAGATCAGCCCCGGTTCCCACGCCCTCCTTCCGGACCGCTTCCGGTCACTCGGGTCCCGTCCGGGACGTGTACCGCTTCCGCAAAGTCTGTTACATTGTGTTGGGCTCCAACGGAGCCTGTCCGCTTCCACCAGCATTCCTCCGGTTGCTTCCGGCATCCTCCGGATCACTCTGCACCCCTTCCGGTACCTGTCCGGCTCCGTCCGGGGTCACGTGGTTGCCTCCGGAGTCTTCTATTCCCATTTCTTCTCCGTCTAGTCTCGGCTCGATAGTCAGACAGTTCGCTCACCCTTCCGAGCTGTGGTGTTGCGAGAACAGCCGACAGGAGAACCTCCGGTCTTCTTCCGGATGCTCCGGACTTGCGTCCACATCCAGAGATCCCGGAGGTCTCTCTTTCCCCTTTTGGCTCGGGATATAACAGTTTCTCCTGTCCCTAGACTAGACTACTGAAATACAATTTGATTCGTGCCCACCCCCAATGATATGAGTGTCCAAAGAAGAAATTTGAATGAAATCCCTGCACAAATTACCTGAAAACTGATGAAAACTTCGACAAATTTTCAACAAAAAGTCACGAAAATTTCTCAAAAATTTCGGAAATTTTTTTGGGGAAACAAATGTCCACAACATTTTCGCAATTGAAGGAACTATAGATATTTTGAGGCATTTTCTGGCAAAGTTGCAGAAAATTTCTGGGGGGGGTTTCCCTGATGCGTGGATGCGAGCTGATGAACTCGAGGAGCTGTTCTGCCTCCACGTCTGTGAATTGGTAATTGGGATCTGGTTTCGGTACTGTCTGCAACGGAGATCAACGCCATCACAAGCCGAGCTAGTGCGACACAACCCACTTTGTCGTATTCATCTTGAGTCATTGCTGCAGCTACCCATCTACAAATGAGTTCGGCATAGGTGGTTTTCCAATCATGCCAGCGGAAGCTATCCTCGACGTCTGGGTGAGATGTCTCAAGCAGGTTCCCCCGGCGACAAACACGATGCATTAAAGCCAGGAGACCAGATTCCTGGTGCAGGTCGTATTAGACAAGACTAGTGACTGGTCGTTAGTTAACACACCTTCAATGCCATGTGAAACGCCGGGGAGTTGTAAATCCGTTTGCCCAACGTGCGCATATCTACCAGATCCTGGACAACCTCCATTTTGTCGCGAGGGATGTCCTGGCAGCGAGAGGAGACGAACATGAGTTGAGATACTATTGCAATTGGACAGAATAACTCACGATTTGGCTTTCGGGAAAGAAAAACTCTTGAATATGTGGAGCCCATTCGAATGGGATCTCTACTTCGCGGCCCACCCGATTGGGGAGAGGTGGACGACCTCGAGTGGGTAACGCAGCGACGTTCGGCTTAGATGGAAGCTGTACAAAGTTAGGAACCTCGATTTCGGCAACCTCCCCGTTGTCAACTGCATCTGCTTCCTCAACATGGTAGTTGGGTTGCACGTAATCCTCGTCCATAGGATCATCATCGTCTTGTTCAGGTTCTGAGGTGTCTTCCCACTCGGAGTCTGAGTCTCGGTTACCGGTGTCTGTATCTCCGTCCCATACTTCACGCTGTTGGAGATCGTCAACCCAGCAGAAGTCCGCGGGAGGTTGGGCCTGGAAGGGCAAGAGGTAAGGTGTACGCAAACGGACGACGAAGAGGAAGCCCAACTTACGTAGGGTCGTAATGCCTGGTCTTTCAAGAGATTCATCTGCTCCCTGAGCAGGAGGTCCATTGCCTGAGTTTCCCCAGCCTGATCTGTGGAGGTACTGAAACGGATCCACAGGACATCCACGAAGAGTTTTCGTCCGCGGGTCAGGGCAGCTTGCGGAGTGAGGGCCACAATGTCGCCTCCCAAAGTGTACGCAAGCCAATCATTGAGGAATTGGATCTGTAAGAGGATCAGTCTCAGTATATATACAGATATATATTTTAGTGTAGAGGTGCATACCCAAGGTGCTTTGGATAGTTCAGGATCCAGCTTTTGCCAAAGCTCTTGGCCCACACTTCTGGTTATCGTACCATTGTGTTGCCTGAAGATGCTTGCAAAAGGTTCTGAGTCAAAAACGGCGGCGTCATCTGAGTAGGGACGCAGTTGGGGCGTCCATGCACGGTTAAGAGGTGGCTTCATTGAAGTTGGAAAGAGTGAATTCCTATTTGGGAACATGTATGTACGATGTAATATGTACAAAGTAAAATTGTTGGCGCTATTCTACGGTCTACGGTCTACAGCGCTATCGTAGATACAACCCAGCGATGCCTCCGTGCGGGCAAACACGCGCGCCGGGCGCGCGAATAAATTCGCGGCATCATTCGTAGGCGGGAGTCGACAGGCACGTAGATGCACCTCCGCAAACACCGCCGGATGACTGCGCGTGGGCAAACACACACCCATGTCGAGCTCCGGGTGGATGCACGGTGGTGTCCAGCTGGAAGGGAATGCGGGCACGCAAGCAGCCGGAGGGATACGCCGGCGGGCGTGCTCTTGTGGGGGGACAGGTGTAAAGGTGGACCCGGGAGAGAACGCCCGCGGGCATTCTGCCTCACGCGTTCTCTTGCAGGGCTGAACACGGGAGAGAACGCCTGTGGGCATTCTGCCACACGCGAAGGCAGACACACGACCTGGCCAGGGTAAAGCTACACCGACGAACACACGCAGGCATATACCACCATGCGAACACTGGCAGAGGTCTGCGTGCAGGTGGAAGACCCCGGGTGAACGCTCGCAAGTGTTGACTTGCAAGCAATCGTCTGCGAGCAATCTCTCCTGAGATGAGGCTCACAGACAGGTACCGGCGGGTGAACGCGGGCGGAGCTCTTCTCGGCGGAGAATAGATGCGGGTGTAGCGCCACATGCAAACATACGCTGGTGTCGATGTACAAGCAAACGCCCGCAGGCATCCACTTGGACGCACGCTCCCAGACGTGTTCTGCTCCACGGGAATTCCCGCACCGTGACGTGCGGCGGCTGGAGGAGCGAAGCGGGGGACTCGTCGGCGCCGGCGCCGCATCGCCGAAAAGGGGCGCGTTCTCGTAGTACCCAATTTCGCGGGGGTGGGCGGCGGGGTCAAACCGCTTTGCCACCGGCGGCGTCGACCCCGTGCATGGCTCGGCGAGGGCGAATGCGGCGGGGGCGCAAGGGGGCGTGGGAGGAGGGACCCGCAGCAGGGACTTCGACCGTCCGCCAGCCCTGCAGACGCCGCATCGAGGTGGGCGCAGATACATGGCGACCTGGCGTAGGCGCTGGCGCGGGCCGACGCAGATGGTGCATAGCTCTTCGGGGCGGTGCCGTGGCCGGTGGTGGAGGTGGCGAAAGCTACGGGGGCCGGCGCCGCCCTGGAGCCGAGGGAACGCGCTGGGAGGTGGTGGATCGCAAACCCGGGGGGGCGGAAGTCAGGGAAGGGGACGCATAATGCCAGTGCGGGGCGGGTGGGGTGGGGCGACTGCCCAGTGGCGTTGACCCGGCGCGTAAACACTCTGGGGGGTATCCGGGGCTTGCACGTCAACCCGGGCGGCGGACGTCGCGGAGGCGGACGCAAAACGCCAGCGCGGGGCGCGGCGGTGGTTGGACGGCTAGGCCGGCGGGGCGAGAGTTAATAAGAGTTAATGTGAATGGGAAGAAGCCACTCACGGCGAGCGCGAGGAACGCTGGGTGGCGCAGCTTCAGGTGCAGGAGGTGTGGATGCAGGCCCGTTGACGTCGCCGATCTAGACTCTTGACAGCGCGATAGGTGCGCGGGGAGGAAATGGCTGGCTTCGGTCGGGCTCTTGCCGCCCAGCTCGGCCGTGCACGACCTGCCACACAGATACAGGGTAGCAGTCGCATGCGGGCGTACACTTGCAAGTCAACGCCCGCCGTCGTCGTCCTGGAGGTAGACGCATACGAGCGTTGACTTGCGCGCGGGGAGAGTGGATTTGGGGCTTGCACGCAAACCCGGGTGCAGATGTCGTGGAAGCTGAAGCCAAACGCCGTGGCGGCGGGGAGCGCAAGTGGGCGTGCGAGCGTGGACCCGTGGAGCGCGTGGAGGGAAGGTAAAAGAAGCTAGAGAGAAATCAGCAAAAAGTAGCAGAATATTAAGGCAACAAGACGCACCTTGAAAGCAAAAAGAAGGGGCGGAAAGATAGAGGCGTGGGCGGTGCGGGGCAAACCCGCGTGTGTCCGGGGCACTCGAGATGAGAGCTGTAAGGATGAATTAAAAAAATCAGCCCCAAAAACAAAGCAGGTAAAGAAAAGGAGCAGAGGACACACCTCAGAAGAAAGTATGGTGTGCATGGTCCATACTAAGCGTTCCAAGGTTGAACGAAGAGGTGGCGTCGGTGGAGCTTCCTGGGACGCGGCGGAGGAAGTGGAGGTGGAGGGGTGACGTGGCGCCACGTGTGGCGGTGCCGTCCGGGCCGAGGCGCCCCGAGCCAACGGGTGGCGTCTCCGCGACAGTGAGGACGAGCGCGGGGTCGTGTGTAAAGGGCTGGAGGGGCGAAAGTCGCCGAACACGGACTCCAGAGCGACGCGGACACCACGCGTCGCGTGTTGCGGCCGACGCTCAGTCATGGAACGAGATTTAGAGATCTAAACAGCAGAGTCAAAGGGGGTCTGGGAAACAATGAAGGAAGAGGATAGATACCTGGAGAGTGAAGCCTGGAAGAACGAGGAAGGGTAGGGAAGAGAGATAAAAATAAAACTGGAAAACTGCTGGCTCGCGACGTCCAAGCCACGGGAAAGGCAAGGACTGAAGCACGGTAGGCCAACAACTGTATGGGGACCACAGAGCCAGCAGAGGACAAGATGGTGGTGGTTAAACCCCAAGCTCGTCAAAGAGCAGGTAAACAAGGCGACGCGTTTTTATACAAGCGCGTCGCGTTTATTCCACGTGATCATACGCGTGACCGCTTCGAGGGGACCAAGCTTGCAAACCTTTAATTCGCACTCCTCCCAATAACTGAGTCAATAGAATTTAGCTGTATTGATATAACTTGATCTAAGTAGCAGGTAGCTATTCAAAAGTAACGGATAGCTATTCAAAAGTAGGAAGGCGTGTACCGGCACACAACCGAACTACGCGTTTGGACTTCAGAGCGAAATGATGCTCCACGCGTTACAGGCTGACAAGATTACATTGAGCTGGCATGAAAGAACGGCCCCAGGAAGTGGGCGGAATGGGGGAGACCCGGAGCAGAGAAAAATAAGATTCCGTATTTGTTTGGCTGCCAAGCGGATCACAGTGGCTATACATGACGGAACAATTGAGCAGATCCGAGGCAACTGGCATTCATTCCAGACCCGCCGGATACAAGTGTACTCTATTTCTTCCCCAAGACACCTGCAACCCTGCTAAGAAACTTCTCGATACCCTCCGACTTCCCATCTTCTTTGAGAAGCTCCAACAACTTGGTGTGAGTCCGATTTTTTTCAATCAGAGTGGCGGCCTTGAGGCACTTTGATACCCAACCGCTTTTGGCACATACCACCTCAGCGAGATGCGTCTTGTTGACCATTTTCTTGGCGGCGTCGGTCAGCACAGAAGAAGGCACACGGGCCTCAAAATTGAGGATGGACAACATTTTCACCACCCAGCTGGCCCAAGACTTGGTGGTCGTTCCCTTGGCCCTGGTCTGATTATTTTGATTGTGCGCTTGAATTTCGTTAAGGATGGGGTCCCTGCCATGCACCGACAGCAAATAATCAACGACAAGAGCTTTCACCCTCTGGGATTCGGTAAGTTGCACTGGCTCCTACAGACAGTCAGCAGCAATCCTACCATTGAGAGAGGTGTGTATACATACCTCGCGCTCAAGAGGATCCATGATTAACACAACACGCAATGCATTAGGGGGACCAATTGCAGGGATGGTGTGATTGCTGTCGACATTGGGAGCCCATGTCTGTACGGGAACGTCGTCTGGATGGTACGTGGACAAAAGCTCTATGGGGTGGCCATTTTGGAAAGCGGGTAACATCCAAGAGACCTGATACGCCTCTCCTGTGCCACATCAGCTGAGCAGCTCATAAGTAAAATGAGAGCAATAAACATACCGTCGAAATGGAATTCAGGGCTGCGGTGAATCACCAGTTTGACGAGTAGGCGGGTTCTCACACTAACGGTCAGCGCCCCCGAAAAATCGTCCGGGCCATGAGGTTGGCTCCTTTCTTCTTCCCTGGGCTCATCACGAAGCACGCCTACGTAAACAAGGAAGTCGTTTATATCCAGGACGTGAAAGCGCTTGATGGTAATATCTAATGGGTCAACACGGTTCACAACAATCACTTTAGGGTCGTAGTTCTTCACATCTGCCTCGGGCGCTGCACTAGTTCAACGTATGGACCTTCCAAACAAACAGGAAGACGCACAATATGAAACCATTTTCAAAAACACATCTCTTTCAGTGTTGGCGTTGGCAGGGAGGCTGAGCTCTGCTGCATCTCCCTCCCACACCTCACATCTAGTCTCAGGAAGCGGTGTAGGCACCCGAATCTTGTTTCCTGTCAGACAATCAATACAAACCTGGCTGTGTTCGAAGGCGGACACACCACTAGAATCTAATGCATGCTCCCCAGCACCAGGTTGGAGGTTCTCAGAACCAGGCTCCGGCGTCAATGGCGATGATATTTCCAGGTGCTCCTGTGACATCCGAGTGAGAATTATGTTGCTGAACATAGACTTAAGACTTACCGGTAGGTCCAGCAGCCGTTTGAGATAATACTCGCGCATTTTTATATCAATGGAAGTGGCAGGTCCTTCAGACCCATGAGCGACGTAGGTCCAGTTCACGAGCAAGTTTTCCTCCGCTACGATCCAATCTGCAGCTTCAGAAAAGGTCTTGGGGGTGGGCTTCAAAGCACTGACACCCCGGTGGATGCGCAAAAGATGCTAGAGAGCTGGGTCAATTTTTTTTTCAAGTGATGTCGGACAGAAGAGAAATGTACGCGAATATGATCGACTTGGAGGCCCTTGTATCCAGTGGCTGGGTGGTGTGCTTCCCTGAGAACAAGAACGGCGTGAGACACAACATCTGAAGAAGAGAGGAGAACCCACAAATACTCCTTGGTGAGGCTTTCAAAAATGGGGGCCATTTTTGCGGTGGTAGTAATGTCCTGCTCTGGGCGTATTTTGCGCCAGCCTTTTATCGCCATCAATTTTTTACCAATGGAGCTAACACAAATCCACACGGCCCATTTGCCTGGACAAAGCCAAGAACCAGGCGAATGTGTTTTAAATTGGACAGAAACATTGTGCTAGCTACTCCTTGTTCTTCCCTTTGCCATATTTTTGTGCCAGTAATGACCAGTCCCCACCGGTATTTTGCCCGCATTGGACAGCGTATGCCAAAGCATCTACTGGCATACGCGTCCACACTCCCCAGTGCGTATAGTAGGTAGTACGGGCCCACTTTACCTGGAAGGCATCTACAAACTTGACGGGTAAGCTGCCATCTGCGTCTCGCATTTTTTGAAAGCCCGCATCCATGTCACATGCATATTCAAGTGGAAATTTGGATGTGAACAGCGACGAGACAGGGCAGTCGATACTGGTGATTTTTTATAAAAACTACATCTGATTAGAATTGGACGTTTTTTTAAAAAGCAAGTCTAGCTTAGAGGTGTTCGTTTTATAAAACATTAGAGGTACACACATTTTAGTCACGGGCTGCTGGCTCCTGCCTAATATGGCAGCCCTCTATGCGGCGGCGTCGTTTTCCCGCCACATCAGGCGGGTGGCTGTACCGCCCGCCGCTGGGTCCCGCCCTGCGCCGCCCACCAAAAATCGCATTTTGTACTGGCTCAGCCTGCTGTTCACCTGTTGTGCTTAGTATACCAACTGTCCAATCATGCCTCATTGATCATACCACTGCCACCCTAGGGCCTGGAATGGCTTCGCTGGTGTGCGGTGGGCCTCGCGCTCATCGTTTGGATGCGGGGCGGGACGGATTGATGGGATCATTTGCTTGTCTATGTTAGGAATACATGGTTCTGCCACCTGGCACTTGCTCCGCTCTGCATCCGAATTTCGTGCTACACTTGTGCTGCACCCTTCGCTTTTGTACACTACCCGTTGCGCACCTTTCGCCTCGCGCCGTCCTCACCCGATCCTCGGGCCTCACATCTCTCGGCCCGGTTCCGTTGCTCCCGCAGCTCATCCAATTGCCTGCTGTCCGCTCGCAGCCTGCTCCATGTATGCTCCGCGTACTTCCTCGCATCCGTTGTGCGCTGCTTGCGTTCTTGTGTTGCCCCCATCTGCTGTCCCGACGTTCCAGAGCGCTCGCTGTCCCGACACTCCCGCCCGCTGTCCGACACTCCCGCTCGCTGCCCCGACGCTCCCGCCCCGCCGCCCGCCGCCCCTACCCGCTGCCCCACACCCCCGCCAGCTGCTTCACCGTCCGCTGCTCCCGCCTGCTTCCCCGCCGCTCCCGCCCGCTTCCTCGCTGCTCTTACCGCTGCCCCGCCGCACCCGCCCGCTTTCCCGAAAACCTGCCCGCTTCCCCGAAAACCCCGCTCCCGCCCGCTACCCTGCTGCTCACGCCCCAACGCCCGCTGCCCCCGCCCGCTGCCCCGCCGTTTCCCACCCGCTACCCCGCCGTTTCCCGCCCGCTACCCCGCCGCTCCCGCCCACTGCCCTGCTGATCTTCTAGCCACCTGCCATCCATGCTCATTGTACCATCTTTGTTCCCTTGCCATGCTGCCTCCTTTCAGCTTCTCCGCTCGTTCTACGGGCCTGATGTTCCTGTACCTTTACTCGTGCTCGCGGCCCCGCCCTCCTCGAGCGCGTTGCATTACTCTAGTAGTTTATATACAGGTCAACAGTGAATGTATTTTCATTTCATTCTCAATGCCGGATCTACAGATGGGAAGTGAATGTCTTCTCCACTCCACGTCGACTAAAACTTGTCAAGTTGTACCCTGAAGTTGAGTGCAATGGTATGATTGATTCCTTCTCGGAACTTCCTAAATACATATAGGACTTGATATCAATATCATATGGATGCTGTTTCCCACCGAATTCACCCCCAAGTTGTCAGAGGGACGTTTAAGCGCCCGAGCGCTTAAATGTTTCGATAACCAAAATCAATTCAAAATACCTGCGTTCCGATTTTCTGGGAGCTTGAAATGGTGGAAAGGGGCTTCCTGGAGCGTTCTGTGGGGTTTCTGAGTTCCAAACCTTTACCTTGGTATCGTCCTATAGTGCTTTCCTCTTGAATCTCATTCTAGTTATCTTCAACTTATCATCAAATGTGGTGGGTCAGTCTTTCTTGGCTGAAGCCTATCTTTGCGTTAGACGGACCGAAAACACGCCGATAAGGAACATTTTCAACAGAGCCGACCATTTGGCATGGATATCATAAATAATGATAGTGCACGACAGAGTTGAGTCAGGGAATTTGCCTTTTGGGTTTGCGCGACAAATCCAACATTTGGAAGGTCCTTGGATGTTCCATGTCTCAAGTATGCTTCTAGAAATGTTCATTTACAGTACATAGAGCCTCCCAGACCGTTTATGCAGCACCTGGAGAAAAAGTGTTCCTCAACTTGCATAGAGCGCTCCTAGATCCATATTGGTGTTTCGGTGGATCTGAGCCACTGCCAATCGCGACTTTGAGGAAATGAAAATACCTGAATTTTGTAGGTTCAGTGACCATTACATGATCGGATGGATTGACAGACATGCTCTGTGGTGTTAGATCTGTGAAAAATCCCTTTGAACCCACTTGACACCGGAAATACGGTGTTCCCAAGATTTTGGATGGTTTCTATGAAAATGTTTCTACTGTCCCGTAAGTTTCTGATAAGATGCGGGGGTGACATACAAGACTTTTCATGCCGTTGGATGTCTTATAAAGGTCCATTCCAACTCATGCGAGACCGTTTCCCGTGTTCCTAAACGAGAAATTAGAATGTTTGGAAGTTTCCTTCGTTTTTGCTTGCGGTAATTACTCATATATGGATAGGACAGGTCAATAAAAATGTTCTATTGCGTCAGATCCGCAAAATACTCTGTTGGGCGTACTCACCACTCGAAACTCCATGTTCCCAAATTGTCTATCTTCTCTAATCTGTTCTTTTTCTATATTTATTTTGCTCCAACATGTTTGCGAATGAAATTGGAGACATTCTGTGTCTTCAGAATTTTCATATCTTCTCTGTTGTGCTCAAGCAAACTCGTTCTTTTTGTTCCTCAACGCTCATCAAGGGTGTGTCACGGGCGTTCCATGCGTGACATCCTGCTTCTTCCACACTGCATCCATCGTCGAACTCCGTTTTTCTCGCTATTTAACCACCGCCAGCCCTCCAAATGCACCCTATCAATTCAAATACACATACACTCTCGTTATCTTCGCTCCTTCCCTTGGATACGCCGCGTGAATTGCTGTACCACGTCGATACCAAGTCAAGAAGCTCTCGGCCATAATTTGCACACCAGCATCTGCAGAGAGCTCTTATGGATATGGAACTCTCTACAGAGTCTCACATATCCTATTCTGTCTCGCTACGCCTGACCATAGGCGTTATGAACAAGAATTGGAGCTTTATTCGAGCAACAACAACTGGTGGTCTCTGATTGGGTGCTGGTGGCCGGAGGAGCAGCATTGGAAAGGGAAATGAACGGGGGATCAGTCCAACTGGCCTCCGGATCTTGTATGTGAAGGCATGGTGGTATACGTGCGTCTGTTATATCTTTTTGCGCCACATCTTCGCTGACTATTTACGACTACCTGCCTTGTATCCTCACGGGCCCACAATGAAGCACACAACACAAGTTGTCATCTCGCTCCATCGTCCCCCGTCGCGTTCGCCTTCCCATTCACATACCCATCCAATCCCCTTTCCGCATCCGTACGAGCACGCATGGAAGCCCGCTCATGAACCCGCCGCGAAACCCTTCCCCTCCTACGCTGGTGCTACACCTCCCGCGCCGCCATTGGTGCCCCAGCCCCGCCACCGACGTCTTCTCCGTCTTCCCGTCCCATCCTCCTTCCCCTATGTACCCTTAGTTCCCGCTGTCCCCCGCCGCGTGCACAGTCCCACTCCCAGACCCGTTGCGTCCCGCAGCCCGCTCACGAGCCCGCCGACAAAACTTTTCGCTTCCTATATCGATGCTGGTGTGCCTCCCCCTGCACCGCGCTGACTGATACCCCAGCCCCGCCCCACGTCATCAACGCTGCGCACCGCCATTGCGATGTGCTCCGCACCCGTGCCCATCGAGTCGAGTCGTGCATGCTAATGCACCGCGGGGGCCACCCCCTCCCGCAGCCCCCGGTCGAACGCAGGAATGGGCTCGGGGAGCGGGGGCGAGATGGGCTCAGCGAGCGGGGGCGGGGTTTGTTGTGTCATGAGCATCCACGAGTGCCGGCGTGAGGCTTAACGACTGTCGCCTCGCGCGCAGAGCTGGGTGGCGGGCAGAATTCATTGTCCACCATTTCGTCATCGTCGTCTTGTCGTTGCGAGGCTTTTCTCGCCGTCCTGCTCTCGTTGGCGGGGAGGAGCAGCGGAGGGGTGGTGGGGTGTGTGAGAGAGATGCACTCGAGTGTGGGCCCTGGCGCCGGGGCGAGCGCCGAGACGGGCTCGGGGAGCGGGGACGGGATGGGCCCAGCGGGGCCATCATGAGCAACTCTCGCTCCGTCACCCGCATCCAGTTGCACATGCACCGCGGCCACGAATTCGTGCGCCCAGCGCTGCATGTGCAGCTGGATGTCGTTCTCCGCGCTCATGCTTGAGCCCACCAAATGCGGCGCGCAAAACGCTGGGTGATGTAATGGAGCGCGGTCGGTAGGGCAGTGGGATGCGCTGGTTCACTTTCTCGCCTGCCCTGTGAGCGCCAGGTTGGCGATGCGAGACGCAATCTTGAATTTCACGGGTGATGGTATTTTTGCTCATTTTGTATTGTTCCCAAGAAGTTAGTATGATCACAGTGTCTAAAAGTGCGTATTAGAGTGTGAACCAGTGTATGACACAGTCGTACCCACAAGATGATAGCAGAGGCACCATAATTGCGGTTGTGCGCGTGCGGCGTCATGTCCGCCCGATTCGGACACATTGAGCTTGTCGCCAAATTGTTGTCAATAGAAAGAGAAGTCCGTGCCAAATATTACAATACCTCTGATCGTCGTCAGTAATGTCGACGATGCTTTGGTCGCTGTGATAACAGTGAGCACGGCATATTGGAAGGCCCAACGGACTTCTGACGTTTTATAAAAAACAGCTCTCTAGTGTACCGAGATTTTTTTAAAAATTGCCAAACTCTAATGACCCGGTTTTTTATAAAAGAGCCCCAGGCTGTGGTGGACAGGGGTGGTAGAAGGGGTGGAAGAAATGAGACCAGAAGACCTGAACCTGGTGTAAACATAGCTCTGACCCCATGCATCATAAAGAAAAACGTACTTGGAAGGTGTAGACGACGTGGTTACAATTTCAATGTCTGAGTCATCATCGTCCTCAATCTCGTCGTGATCCCCATTCAAACTAATTCGATGAAAAGGTCAGACCGATTTATGCCAATATTTGATTAACATACTGTACAGATGTTTCAAGCTGAGAGCCGCTCGAGAAGTTGAGGGGTGTAATTTTGGGATGGGTGCTAACAAAAACAGTCAGCAGATATAGCCAAAAAGATCCGAGACAGACTTGTTGTTGCGCACGCGAATAGGACTGGGAGTGTGAACCAAAGCATCAGAAAGTCGCCTTTTAGCACGAGGCCCGCCAACACAGTCGGTGACTTGGGCAAGGCGCAGAAATATAGTAGTTGAACCTCCCTTTATTTCAATGGCCGTATTTGTAAGGACCCATTCAGCATCATCCCAATATCCATATGCTACGCAGGTATCGGGTGTAGCGAGGAGGAGAATTGGCTCACAATCCTTGGGATTAAACCAAGGGAAATGTGGAACGGCAAGTACCAGAGTAACAGCCTCTTGCCCGTTCTGGCAATGTTCGTAAGCCTCTGGTCAAATTTGAAAGAGAAAGAGACACACCTGAAGCCAAAGCCGAGCTTTCATGCTATTGACCTGAGACTTTCTATACACCTCCCGCGTGAAATGGTCGGTGATTGGAAGCTCATGGTCGCCATGCAAAATCTTTAGAGCATACGAGGTGTCCACCATCCGCCCCATAGGTTTCTCATACGTGAAGGGTATGCCATTGATGTGGGAGGCTGGAGAATGGCTGGCTGGAGAGCGGGTGGCGACAGTGACTGAGTTGAGAACTAGAGCGGGTGGATCATTATGGCGGGGAGCAGGACAGTGACCGGGTGTATTTGTGCAACAGTTTTTACAAAACTGCCAAACGCACCGAGCATGTCGATGCCCCCCTGGATGACCTTGCTGCAAACAAGAGGTGCTGATACAGGGTTGTTTTGGTGCGCGTTGCACACGAGAGGAGGCTGAGGCTACGGCCGGTGGGATATGAGACGAGATGGGCGTGAGCAGAGCTGCTGTTGGTTGGGTTGGCGACGGCAGAACATCTGGAAGACGACTCTGAGGCATCTGCCTGGGAATGTCGTCCCGCCACACGAACCCCTGGCACGGATTCTGTGTCGGGTCTCGGTGAAAATTATTGTACATACACTAAGACCTATTTAGCCAGCGACAACGAAGGATTGTGGTAGCAATACCCTTTGAAAATAGCGCCTGTCATTCGACCCGGGAGTGTGGAAACCCTCAGAAGCTCTGGGCACTGTGAGGTACCCAGTGGAACACTTGGGGCACGAATCTTGCGAAAGAGACGCCATGTAATGTCGGGATGTTTGCGACCGGCGTGATGTTTGCGACCAGTGTGACTGATCAACTGAGCAGTTGGATTGCAAAGATCAATCTAGGATGTACTGGAGGTATACGCTCGCAGAGATTTGAAGAAATGAGTTTACATTAGGACGGTCGTATATGAATCACCCGAAAAGGAAACACTCGAACATGCTATTTCAAGCATCTAGCTCTATTCAAAACACCCGAGGTAAATGTCCACGGGGATATGCCGGCAGCATACTGGCCAGAGTTGGAAAACCGCAAGATTTACTTGATAGGGATTTGACCGGAGCTTATTGTATACAGGGTTCGGTCCGGAGGTGCATGCCTGGAGGGATTATACTCCATGAGAACAGCTACGGGAGGATACACAGGGAGGTATTGATTCACATCTTTAGCCCCGGCACTTTAGCCTCAGTAATGCGCTCGCAGACGTTGAGTTGCAGGTGTTGCGCTCCGGAGCTTTGTCCCGCGGGACACTCCCCCATCATTTTTGATCCCTATAGCTCCTTCCCTCTCGGCCATGACGGCAAAGATGATGGCGTTCATGACAAGGCCCATGATCTGGATCGTCTTGCGGCCGAGGTACTCGATCGTGAAGAGCGTAAAGTAGTACCCGGGAAGGAAGCCACCGACGGCGATAATAACGTTCGCGACACCCTGCTGCCAGAAGTACTCCCATGGGTCCTTGGAGTTGGCGAGGCCGAGCGCGGAGATGAAGATGGATTGATTGAGCGAAATGCCGTAGAAGATGATGTCGAGGAGGAACCAGGACATGGTGGTACCGATGAGGATCTTGAGGTGCCGCCACTCGGAGAAGTAGTCGCGCGCGTCGCGCCACGCCGCCGCCCTGGCAGCCCTGCTGGCGGCGAGACCGACGATGGGGCGTGCGGACTCCTCGTCGACGCTTTTGCCCGAACTGTTGCCCTCGACGATCTTGCCCGAGCTGCTGCCCTCGGCGATCTTGCCTTCGACGATCTTCTCGCCGTTGTGGTCGACCGTGACGCCAATGACCTCGCCTTTTGCGATGAGACTCGGGTCCTCGCGGACCGCTCGGACACCTTTCATGCGCGTGGACTCGGCCAGCATCAAACGGTGGATAATGGTGATGATGCCGGGGATAATAATGAGGCCGGTGTAGATTCGCCAGACCGAGTTGAGCTGGCCGGTATGGTGGTGGTCATGGACACCCTTTTTATAGATGGCAAGCAGGATGATAAAAATGACGCCGCCGACGAGCGAGCCCCAGCCCTGCATGGCAAAAATGAAGGTGACCATGGTGCCGCGACGACGGAGGGGGGCGCGGTCAGCGATCACGGACGCGGACATTGGGTAGTCACCGCCGATGCCGATGCCCATGAGCGTGCGGCAGATGGTGATGTAGGTAAAGAGGCCTGTACCAAGAAAGAGCGGGCCAGAGATGATGAGGATCGTCGCGACTGTCGTGACCATCATCTCAATACCGTAGATGGCCTTGCGCCCGAACACATCGCCAGCCAGACCGAATGTGATCTGGCCGACTACACACCCAATGTTCGCTGCAGCCTTCAAGACACCGCCTTTCAACGGTGCGTTGGCAATCGTACCCGAGAGCTTGCCATTTACGACATAGCTGACCGAGAGTCAGCGCGAGCGGAAGGATGCAACGGTCCTCACTTCAGGATCACGACGACCAAGTTAATGTTGAACAGGTCGTATGCATCGATGAAAAACCCAGCTGCACAAGAGTAAAACCAATCAGTCGAAATTGTAGCGCACAAAGTAAAGCACACAGCAACGACGTACTGGACGCAATGAGCAGAAGCTTCAACTCGGGCCATGTAAGCTTCCAGCGCGACTGGTTCTGCCGCTCTAACTCGGAGAGGTGGCTGTCGTCAAAAGCGTCCGCAGTGGAGATGCCCATTGGATTTGCGCACTGAACGATGGAGGGCGAGATCAATAAATAACGAAAGTACCCAACTCTGGCCTGTAAGTACTAAAACCGCTGGAATGGGGGGCGCACGTTCGAGAGACGCGCATGGCAGACCTGCCTCCGCGAAGTTCCAGGGCTTGTCTAGGCTGAAGTAGTATTCCCAGGCCCAGCCAAGGGCCCGACACGTATATAGACTAGATCGATGTCCAGGAGTGGCCTATGGTGGTCTACGGCCCTGCGCCCCAATGCTTTCAATCAGTAACATGCTCCCAGCGCCCCCTACGCTCCCGCTGTGAAAATGCCCGTGAATTTTTGTCAATGGCGCCGGCAAAGGGCGAGACGCACTAGGCTTGAATTTGACTGAGTAGACCCAGTGATATTTCCACCTGGTCCATCTTGAGCGCAAGGGAATGAGCGATCTAGACCGACATTGAAATGAGCAAACTGTGCGGTGGTCCCGGGTCTTGCAATCGGTGTCCGAATGCCAGTAGGATACTTACGTAGGATTTCGAGTTATTCAAAGCCACGCCGCGTTTAACCAGCATCGTCGTCGACCCTGTCACTTCAAGGCACTAGATGGGCGTAGAAAGCACTGGAATGGGAGAAATGGCGTCGACGACAAGATGAAGTGATCGGCCGCATAACGCCGACATCACTTAGCCGATGTCCGAACGAATTTGACGGGCTGGTGCATCTGCTTATGCTTGCTTGCAGAAGGACTATACAAATAGTTCGGCTTTTTAGGACCGAGGTCGGGCGAAATGCTGAAACTGGAATCAGGCATCGTTCATCAACCGCACAGAGCGAGAGAACTGAAACGTCTTGTACCAAGAAGGTGAAAAATGTCATTGCGTGTTGGAATAGACACCGGCCGTCATATAGGGAGGATACGCGGCGTCTGTTATGCGTCGTGCTCATCGATCAGAAATTATATAGAAAAGAACAGAATGTGAGCAACTATTAACAGTATCACTCTTACAGAACCGCTACGTCAGTGAACGCCTGCGCCTGAACATTGTATAGTTCAGAATATTCCCCTCCGCGCGCCATGAGCTCCTGATGCGTCCCAGATTCCACCGCTTGTCCGTCTTTCATGCATCTAAAAAGCGGGACGTCATAAACAATCCACTTGAATCCAAGACTGTCGAAGGCGTACATGACAAGATCCGCATGCTTGGTCAGGTGGCCAAAGCGATGGGTCACGAAAATCAGCGTTTTTCCATCGCCGAATTCTCTCAGATTCTGGAAGAGTCGGTGTTCGGCTTTAGGGTCCAATGCAGAGCTTGGTTCGTCCGCAACGGCAAAGCGGATCCCACCGGACAGGAAACGCATGAACGTCCGGGATCTAGAACCGGTCAACCACTTTAGCGGGAATCAGACCGACGTACGTACGCTACAAGACGCTGCTTCTCTCCACCTGAGAAATCGATGAGTTGGGCTCGCCAGATTACAGGGCTTCTCACCAGACACCTCCGCCTGCTTTTCCAAACTCTCCAGGATCTCTTTCAATTTCTTGTCCTTATCTTTGTCCAAGTGCGGTCCCTGAGCGGTTTTTATGGGCGATAGAACTGTCTGTATGCCATCGCTGAGTTTACTGATGACCTCGGACGCGCCCCCGTATTCCGCCGCCTGCTTCACTATATCCAGATCATCAATGCGATTAGTATTCCCGAGGCCGATGTTCTCGGCGAGGGTCAACGGAAAGAGTTTGTGATCCTGCGCAAGGAGTGCCTGGACTTTGCGCAGGTCCGCGATCCGGTAGCTCTTGATCGGCATACCGTCCACCAAAATTTCGCCCGAGTCGGCATCGTACAGCCTATTAAGCAATTTGATGATCGTGGATTTACCGCTCCCGTTGGCACCGACGATTACAACGAGGTGGCCTGCGGGAATTTTCAACGATATGTTTTTGATCGCATTATCCTTGGATTTCCCGCCGGGGTACGCGAATGAGACATTTCTGACGAACATAGTTAACACGATATCTGGAACAAACCTGAATTGTCATACCTCAGTTCAAAAGACATCCCTTTGTCGGTGCTGAGAGAGTTATTTGGGTAGGCTTCGTCGCCGTCCACGATTCTGTTCTCCACATCTCCGATATCGTAAAGTTCTTGGGTCTTGGAACAGAATTCGGTGGCTCTCGACAAGTAGAAAGATAATATCTGGACGGTGTAATTCAGGGCTTGCGCTTGCTGTTGAAGGATCGCAAAAGATGTGACCGTGAAACTCTTGGGCTGGAATATTGCGCTAGCGGCCCAGTATAGCTATGCAGATACTTAGCATTTTACTTCCCTTAAATGCAGAGAGATGTACGGTTGGAAGGTCTTGGCTGAGGTGGGTGATCACATGAATTATTGGTGTCGTATGTGAGGCGTATTGGACGTGTAATCGGGCGTCAGAAATGTTGCCCAGACGTTCTCTGGCCTTCTTAAATTCTGCCCATTGGTCTCAATTTTCGGCCTGGAACATGATTGACACGGTCTTCGGTGCTTACCGGTCAATATCCACGCGCCGATATCTGCAGTAATTACGTCTTCTCGGTAATCGTCGGATGTGAGCATGTTCAGGGCTCGGAGACGTAGATAATCGACGTTGTCCGCATATGCGACGTACGCTAAGGTACCGAGGGTTTGAGACCGCGATATTCGTGAATGTATTGCGCACCTTTCATCCACAACCCCCGACCGAACCTCGTCACCAACAATGGGCTAACGATCGACAAAAGTGTAAACGTGAATCCGCCACTGATTTGCTGCGAAATGAAGACAAGTTGATTTGCAAGTTGGAATGCTTGCTCAAGCAGGTCGGAAAAGAAGTCGAATGCTTTCCAGGCATCGTCAGACGTTACACTCGCCGCATTGCTCTTATCTATGTCGAAGATCAGGACTGATAACTGGGAGCGGGGAAGTGCTCAAAACAACCTGCGCTGGTGGGAAGATCGAGTCGTAATTTTCCTGCGGCGGCTTGAGCAGGGCAAAGAGACTCGAAAAGCTGGCCAACCTCGCAACACCCGTTCTTCAAAATGAAGTTTGATTCGAGTTTGAAGGATTGCCGCCGTACGAAGTCTGGGGAAAGTTTGATTCACGTTCAGAGAAGACTGGAGACAAAGCTAACCTTCCCCAAGACATCATCGAGGTTACTACCACGACCATGATTCGAATAAACACTGCTTGTAGGATCGCATTGATATCCGGCTTGCCTTCGGTGAGGCCTATTTCAACCTGTATGATTCGTCAGGTACGTTCGCCGAACGGTTAAATGGAGTCACAGTTCTGAGGAGCCTAGCGGAAGTGTATAACGTCAATGTCGACTGAAAGGCGGCCCCGAATTTCAACACGGAGTCGAGGAAAACAAGAGTAGGGCTGAGGTAGAATATCTCCGTCATAAAGCGCCAGATAGTGGGTAGGAGTGCCTTCAAGCTGTTCCAGTTGGTCCATAATGACTCTAGGTGACCGAACAGTGGTGAAATCTTGCTTGAGAATGATTCCTTGGGAAGCAAAAGGCGCCAGACACCGAGTCGCAATGTGGTGTAGGAGTAGTCATCGAGCTTTTGAGCTTTGTCGTCGCCATTTTCTGACTTGTACATCGTGGTCGCAAGGAAGAAGTTGCCGCGCGGAAGTCAATGACTGAATGGCTGTCAATGAGTATGATATCAGATATGCGGTGCAGGACTCTGATTCTTTCTCTCACACCCGTGTGAAGACGTATAGAGAAGTTCCGGAGTGCGAGGTGTTGCCGCAGGTTTTTATACCTCAGAAACAGCCGGCGTGGCCGCAGTCAACAAACGTGTTCGTCCTGCGGCACAGCGAGGTAATTGTTCCAATTCAGTTCCAATTCAGGATCGACTCAACAGCAACTACATCACTGCGAGCCCTTCAGCTTGTCGGATGTCCCGTGAGATCTGCGGCATTCAGATTGCTATCCGCAGGCTTGGACAGAAAATAATACTTGACACAGCCGTATGTAGGGTCGATGGGAGACGGTATGGCAGCATCAAAGCTGGATGCATCGAAAGATATGACGGTGTTTATTGGACAAAAATACGATGCACAGCCAATGGCATTGAGTTACATTAGGAATACTCGATGTACATCGATGCAATACGGTGATACTCGATTATTTACAGTGCAGTCTGATGCAACCCCATTATTTCGTCAGTGAAAGGTAGTGCAATGTACTACCATGAGGTTTTTCATCGAGTTACATTACTTCAGAATTGCATTGAGGGAAACTCGATGAGTGCAGAGCAATGCAGGTCATGTTGCAGACCGATGCAGTTCAACTGGTTTGAATTGAGCTGCACTGATGCACACTGATGCATACGACTCAAGTGCAGTAAAGATCATTAATATATTTTCCAAACCGAACGTTGATGAGATTCGGCCGGCAAAAGATTTTGCGAATCGAATCAAAGAGAATCAAACACGGCACACTTTTGGCCCATCTGCCGTGTTTCTAGACAGCAGGTGCCGCATATCAACTTGATCCCATCACGATGCACGAGGATGCCTCTGACGGCCGGTCCTCGGCAATCTCGGCACTCTGTATCAGCCTCAAGGAGGGGCGGTGTTAGGTGTGGTTATTGAGGTTACATTTCAGTTGGGTCTACATAAATATCAGGACAGTTGTTGAAGGTGAGGTGGGAATAGTTTGAATACTGCAATTCTTATATCGAATGCGGAATGCCGCACACCTGCCGACTCTGCGCAGATGTGCCGGCTTTTGCAAAATAATGTGAATGTCAAATCTGGACTCTCCCGTCCGGGAGGCCAAAGCACCCCTTCAAGTTTCAAGAGGCTTGGAAGCAGGATGATGATGGGCACCGCATGCCAACTTGCTTGCCCTCAATGTCCGAACGTTAACAATCCCGGAGAACCACAGTTTAATATTTAGTGCCCAATTCCGGAGCTCGGGATCGACAACCAGCATCCCTGAGGCAGAGTACTTAGCTCTATTCCTTTGAACCTTCGTTCCTTAGGATATCTGTATACCGTATCCTGAGGTTGCAAAGGTTCAATGGTTACATGGCTGCCTCTGGGAGACTACAATCAACCAATGCCATTGCATTACAGAAGCACATTGATGCAGTGAATGCGCAATGGTCAGGTTCTGGAGCACCTGTAGCAGATGGGTGTCCCGATGCAAAGCAAAGCAATGCATTGCAATTAGATGCAAAGCACGAAACTGAGCACCAAGTTGGAATTCACCATATTGCACTGTCAAGTACACCAAAATGCATCATTATACAGTGAATATAACTGATCTGCATCGAATCACATCGCCGGAAAACAATTGCATTGAATGCAATCCAGTGACATCACATTTTTGTCCGATAAACACCGTCATAGAAAGAAGAAGCCTTGTTTGCAAGAACCAAACTGATCGCATATATATGAGAATAAATTTCAAGAAATCCTTCAAGCCTGAACGGAGGGGAAGGGATGAGGAAGACGAGGAAGATTATATATACATGTATACAGAAAAAAAAGAGAGAAAGAAGGACATATTTTTCCAACGCGAAGCCGGAAGGGTATCTTTTTGAATTCCGCATTTCGTTCTTTCCTTCCAGTCGGTCACGTCCTGGTGCGTGTCCTCGTCGCCCGCCGCGGTACCGCCGCATCCGGCTCCACGACCTCCTCCTTCACCTTCCGGTTCCTCGAAACGCGCACCTTCACCGCAGGCTCCACCTCCTCCCGCTCCTCGCCAGGCGTGTTCTCCTTTTCGACCGTCTCTACCACCGGAGGCGCTGACGACGGAACCACACCCTTGCGTGGGGCACGCGGCTTTGGTGCAGCTGGGACCGCGGGCAGAGGAGCAGCAGCACCGGCCTTCTTCGCCCGCCCTGCGCGCGCAGGTGCCGCCGTGCCCTCCGCTTCGAGGACAGGCTCCGCATCTTCCTCCTTCACCGCCTTGGGCTTCGCACTCCGCGAACGGCGCGTCTTTGGCGCCACCACGGCGACAATCTCCACCTCGTCCGTAATCGCGTCGAGCGGGTCCTCTTCCGCTTCCGCGTCCACGTCCACAGCGTCCTCATCCTCGACAGGCGCGCGCGACCGCCCTCGCGTCGTCTTCCGCTCGGGGGCGCTAGCGGGCGTCGTCGCCTTGGCTGCGCGCCCGCGCCGTTTCGGCGGTGCAGCGGGCTCGGTGGCGGGCGCGGGCACATCGACATCAATGGGAGGGGGCTTGCGCGCACGGCGAGCGGGAGCACCACCCTCGTCATCGCTTTCCGGCTCTGTAGTGGCCTTTCGCCCGCGCCGCGGCTTCGACGGCGCCGCAGGTACGGCGGGAACCGATGCGTTCTCCTCCTCGCTCTGGACTTCCGCAGTAGGCTTGCGTCCACGGCGCGTGGATTTCACTGGTGCGGGTTCGGGGGCCGGCGCAGGGTCGACAGCCATGTCCTCTGTCGACTCGTGCTCGCTCTCCTCGACGGCGGGCGTGGGCGTCACCTTGCGCGCGCGGCGCGTCGGTTTCGCGGGCGCAGGGAGGTCGACGTCCATGGTGTGTTCCTGCTCCGGTTCGGCGGTAATCTTGCGCGAACGCCTCCCCTTCCCCGTCTCTTGCTCGGGCGCCGTCTCACGGACGGCGCTCCTCGCGCGCGTAGCCCTTTTCGGCGCCTTTTATCCGCACAATGAGCTACTGCTTAGCAAAGAACGGAAACGACATACCACTGGAGTAGGCTCAGCCTCCACACTCTCCTCGACGCGCATTACAGCATCCTGCAGCACAAATTCAGCAAAAAAACCGCTCTCAAAACACGAGTCGCTTACCTCGTGCCCCACATCGCTCATCTCCCCGCCCGCACCCGCACCCGCATCCCTCTCCTCAACGCTCACCGCGCACCCCGCCTCCGCAAACACGCTTTCCCTCCTCCGCTGAAGCCCCTCCACCGTCTCCCGCAAATTCGCCAACAAACTGCGTGTGTCCGGCTCCTGCTGCTCCTTCGCACCTCCACTCCCGTTATCCCCTCCACCTCCACCCCCCTCCTCCCTCACCCGCCCCAGCCCCGCCCCGCGCTTCACAGGCGACATCCCGGGCACGCACCCCCCAAAGAACGGATCCGGCGCCTTCAGCGCGCTCCGCCTCCGCTCCGAAATCGCGCGCCTCTCCTCGTCGGAGATACGCGGCGTCCCCCCCACCCCCATCCCAGCGGCATGGCGACTCGGCGTGCTCGCAGCCGCCCTCGGCGCGTCGAGCACCAAATCGCGCACCTTCCACGGCGAGTCCTCAACGCGCACGCGGCGCGCCGCGCCGCCGAGCGAGTAGCGCGGGGCGCCTCCCCCTTGCCCTCCTGCAGCCGCTCCCCCCACTCCAGCTCCAGCGCCAAGGGCTACCCGGCGCGCAGGCTGCGGCGTCATAAACCCCGCAAGCGGGCGCGCGCGTATCGGGGGCGCCGCGCGCGCGGCGGTGGCCTGGCGCGGCGTCTCTGCGCCCAGATCCGGATACATCGGCGCATACACCCCGTCCTCCTTTTCCCCATCGACGTTGGCGTCGACGTCGACGTCCATGGGCACCGCCCCCGCCTCACCCATACCCTCGCGCACGCTGCCGCCCCTCTTCTTCCTCTTCCTCTTGTTCTTGTTCTTGTTCTTGTTCTTGTCCTCGATCTTCCGCATCTTGCTCTGCTCCTTCTCTCTCGGCTCGCCTCGCACGCCCGGGCGTCTGGGTCTGGGTCTGCAAAACATCGTATCAGCACCCACATACTCACCGCCAACGACACGCCTACCTGCCCAAGCCCAAGCGAGCGCCTCCCAGCCCCGAATCCGGCGGGCGTGCGCGCCGCGGGGTGCGGCGCGCCAAAGGGGAGCGGCGTCTGCGTCTTTTGCGGCGCCGAAGCAGGAGTCTTCTGCACCTTGTGCGCCGCGGTGGGCGTTTTCTGCTGCATCGGAGTCTGCGTCTGCGTCTTTGTGGGCGACGACGCCCCCCGACCGCGGGGGGGCGTCTGCGTAGACGTCGACGTGATCCAGGCGGGGATCTTGATCTGGCCGGGCGCACGCGTGCGCACCGGGGTATGCATCTGTGTCTGCGGGAAGAGGGGGAGGGTTTAGCATGCAGCTCGTAGAGCAGAGGCGGAAATGCACAGAGAAGGGAAGAAAAGACGAGAACGAGGGTGGAAGAACAGAAGAGGGGAGAAGTCGGCATGTAGATAGAAAAAGGGAGAAAGACGCCCTCTTCCGAATATGAATCCGAAGCTGCATCCCCAGCCTACGAGAATGAGGATGCACCACCGCTCCTCTCCCTCCCACCGCGCACAGGGACTGATGCGAGGACGCGGAATCAATCCACACTACTCGCGCCGCTGCATCCTCCCGCCTCCCAAGGCACTCCACCGCACTCCCGCTGACGACACAAAACCGGAACAGAGACGCGCGTCATCCACACACCCCACCGCCCCAGTCGACAGCTCGCGCGACAAGACACAAAACAAAAACAAAGAAAAGCGCGCCTAGCCGCAGCCGACAACGACGCCGGCGACGCCTCACGCAGCCAGCCGCAGCCACAGCCACAGCCGAGCCCGCGCACTCCCACCTCCACTTCTATCGGAAAGGGGGCGCGAGATGCACCTCCACTTCACCACGCGCCATCGCTTCGCACTCACACTCGAAGAGTAGGTCGACGGAGGAGCGCACACGTCGCCGGACGCCCACGACGCCCCCCGCACCACGCACCCGCACCCCACACCCACAAAAACACGCAAGAAACGCAAAAAAAAAACGAAGAAATCAAGCAAGCAAAACCCCTTACCTCTTCCGCCTGCGCCGGCGCCTGCTGCCTCGGCGTCCCCGTCCCCGTCTACGCATGCGTCAGCCATCCATCGCTCGAGTAGTGCGTAAGTGAGCAGACGTACCTCATCGTCTTCGGCATCAGCAGGGGCATCCTCGTCCTCGTATCCCCCCCGCTCGCCTTCGGGGTTTTCGTCCTCGTCTTGCTCTCCCTGTCCACCGTGCTCTCCCTTGTGCTCTCCGTCATCACCGACGTCGTCCTCGTCGTGGGGAGCGTTAGCGGCGGGCACGACACCCTCCTCTTCCTACATAAAAGAAGGGCGTCAGCTCAGCGTCGCGTCGCGCACCCAAAAAATAAAAGCGAAAGCAAAAGAAAAAGAAAACCGGTAAAGGGCAGTGAGAAACGACAACGAGAACGAGAACGAGAACGAGGACGAGGACGAGAACGTCCCCACCCGCGCGCAGGATCACCCACGCAGACCACAGAATCGCTAGCCCACGCTCTCCCCGCAGAATCGCCTCCATAGCGATAACGACGCGACGCCCACACCCGCGACGCCATCCCAGAACCCAGAACCCAAAACCCAGAGCCCGACTCGAAACGCGACGCGACGCGACGCAAAACACACACGTACCTCCCGCTTCACCCTAAACGGCCACACCACCAGCCGCTCGAGGCTCTTCCGCCACCCCAGCCCGCGCGCCTTCTCTTTCTTGCCCTCCGGTTTATCCTTCTCGTTCTCTTCGTCGTCGTCCCCATCCTCCCCATTATCTTTCTCCCCATGGTCCCCATCCTCCTCCTCGGCGTCGCCCTCCCCATCCTCCCCCCCATCGGAATCATCCCCAGACGCAGAAGAAGCGGAGGAACCGGAAGACACGCTAACAACCTCGAGCCTCAGCCCGCGCACCTCTTCCTCCTCTTCCTCGGTGTCGGTGTCGTCTGCTTCGTCTGCGGCGTCCCCTGCGTCTTTGGGGGCGGTGCGCGAGGGCGAGGCAGAGGCGGGCGCGGGCGCGGGGGCGGACCACCCGCGCAGCTGTGGCTGCTGCTGCTGCGTCGACGCGTTGGCGTTGGCGGAAGTGGAATTGGAAGTAGCGGTGGAAGCCGGTGTGGAATTGGAGGAATTGGAAGAGGAGGACGCCGCCCACACCGCGCGCTGCGCACTCCGTATCAGCACCGCGCGGTGCAGGCTCTGGCGGCGCGGCGTCCTCGGGGGCTGGATTTGTCCTCCCGCTCCTGCTGCGCCCCTTGTCGAGTTCATGGGGGACGTCGAAGTCGCGGAGGAAGGAGAGGAGTTGGCGGAGGAAGAGGAATGGGAAGAAGGAGAGACGTCCACATCCTCGAGGATAACGAGATCCCTCGCCTCCTCGACGACGCGCGGGTGCGCGCCTTGCACGAGGGTTATCTCTTCTTCCTCTTCCTCCTCTTGCGCTTCATGCTCTCCTTGCTCGTGGCCTTCTTCATCCGAGTCCGAGTCGGCGTCGGCGTCGGCACTGAGATCGACGGTGGTGGCGCGCGTGGGTTTGGGTTTGGGCGTGGGCGTGCCGAACGGCGACGCAGAGCGCGACTTGGACTTGGATGGGGACACGGAGGAGCGCGCGGACGCGGGGAGGCGGAGCGGGGACTGGAGGACGCGGAGGTTCTGGCGGGGGTCGTGCGAGGGGCGCGGGGAGAAGACCTGCGCGGAGGCGATCATGGAGAGGCGCAGCGCGCGGTTGGGCGGGCCTGTGATTCGTTTGTATTCGTGTCCATAAGATAGTTGAGAGATATATTGGTCGAGAGATAGTCGAGAGAGATATATAAGGGAAAGGAAGAAAAAGGAAGAAGTCAGCGTTCATGCCACTCAAAAATAAAAGTCGAAGCAGACGCACGCTTGGGACTGGCGGCCATGGCGGCCCTAATGTCGGCGTCCTTGGGCGGGTACGTGAACCTGAAACGCTTGCCATGGATCTCCACCTCGCTGCCGTTCCCCAGCGCGATCGTCTTTGGTTTTACTTGAGCTGGGTGCGGGAAGACACGGCACCCGTCGACGAGCACGCCCGCCTCGCCGAGCACCTCCAGGAACGCCTTCGCCTTCTTTCCCTCTCCTTCCATCGCAGTAAACACAATCCGCGCATGCACAGGCGCGACATCCGGGTAATACAGCCGCACCCCGCAGCTCGTCTCGCGGCCAAAGGAGAGCGCGGGCGTGTCGACGCCAAAGGAGGTGACCACCTCGCCCGTCGTGGCACGCAGCAGCGCGATGGTGCCGAAGCGGCCTGGGAGGTCCATGTTGGCGGGATGAGAGATCAACTTGTTGGGGGTTGTTGACGCGTTTGGAGGCACGTGCTACATAAGCGGCGCGTCGCGGGGATTCCCGGACGCGGTGCTCCCGTTATCGGCACACCGAATATTTCAGGCACTCTTCGAGAAAGACATCAATCTCATGGTCATTTCTGAACGATTTTTCACGCTGAATCTGAATCTAAGATCCTTTATGTTTGAAGCGAAAAAATGGGCGAGAAACAGGGATTTTGCTAGTTTTTGACCCGCTGCAGCCGCTTAGCGGCGTGCATGGCCATTGTTTGAGCGTCTCAAAAGACATGATACGTCACTTTCCCTCCCTCAGGATCCTGGCCGAATGCCATGCTAGCCACCATCGCGGTGCACGATGCCACCGTGCTATCGGTCTGGAACCTTACAGAGTACTTCACACTATCCAATCCTTCATTCTGAGAGGTATTTCGAAATTTTACCCATTCACCTCTTATGGCTCTGCAGGTCATTATCTTAAACCACCCAATTTTAGTCTCACCAATAGTCAGAATTTTTGGAGGAGCTACCAGCATCTTGGAATGGAGTTGGGTGCTCAGGTATGTTGCAATACCTTCCATCAAGAAACCTGGGTTTTGATTTGGACCATCTAGGTGTTTTTTCCACTTGTAGGATGCTCATTCATTCCATGACCCCGATTTTGGTGTTTCGCATCTGTCGGACCTCGATTTTCTGGCCTTTCGTATGCCTCATATATGTATACACCACAACTGTGTGAAATAGTCAATACGAACTCCCTCTATGATTTAGAGTGCAAGCAGCGGGCATTTGAGACCTCAGGCCATTATTTAGCGGGGTGGCCAACTAGCCTGTACTGGCGCGCAAATTAAATTCACTGCGAACTCAAATGTTGGGATATTTGGGAACTCAGGGTCTTGAATCCTTCCTAGGAAGCATGCCTTCGTTCTGACATAGTTGGGTGCACGGAAGGCCAGCGGACAGATTGATATTGAGGCATGAATGCTTAGGTGGCCAGGTAAGGGGTCAAATATAGTAAAACCTGTAAATACCCACTACACAATTTATTTAACGTACTTTCTGGATCAATATGGATATGGCTATCCGATTCGCGATGGAACCTGTCCTTATCAAAGTTTCGAGTTGAAGGCGATTCGCCACACGATGAATACGCGACACTCGTCTGCGAGGCGCATTTTTGTTCATTCAACGCGCATTCCAAGTCCATGGCCCTATTAATACTAATCCGAACGGGTTATTCAACCCGCCAAGAAGAAGGGTGATTTAACTCACCAGGAAAATTGTGCTGCTGCAAGCAGGAGCTTGAGTAGTACTACAATGAATGCAAGTCTGTCAAGAAGCCCGTATACTCTTATGTCAGCCACTCGAGCAGCAGGGAGGGCAAGCGCACTGGGGGAAATATGATGGTCACGCGTATCAGTAAACTGCCACTGGCTGTGATGGATATTGGCATTTTCGGGTCAATATCCTCCAAGCACCCTCGGTCTCGTGATCTGGTTGCACTTCGGGTACCTCGGGCATGCCTCGGCCTCAACTCGGGCATCGCTCGGGCACAGCCTGCTGTGCAGTCAATCTGAGTCACTTGTAGCTGTGCCCGGTGGGGCTTCTGAGAATATTCTAGATAGTCTCTTTGTATAAATTGAAGCCTCCTGGCCTGCAAATGAAAATCACCCTTACTACCCACTTATCTGCTGCATCCTGCATTAGCGTCACTAAGACATCTGTCCCCTTGAATTGTGTGTGAACTAAGTGACGCTATAAGCTCATTGAGATTTCATATCACGACTAGCCACAACGTAACGCATTCCGCTTGCATTGTGTGCTAGGTTCGCAGTCGCAAGTTGATGATTTAACTCAATCTTGCCGCCTTGAAGCTTCGCGCTCAACGTAAGACTGTTCGGTGACTAGATTATTAGCTGGACTATATTGGGATTTCCAGTATTTGAACTCAGGTTACTTCATTAATTCTTTGCTCTGTGAGCAATCTTTCTTCACAGAAGACCGGATCTTTTACACTGGCTGCAAGGACATTGAAGCAACGCATCGCAGTTCAGAAAGGTTTTAAAAGTCCCAGTCGCCCACCGTCACAGTTACCTGTGAACGAGAAAACAACATAGGAGTGATCATGATAGCATTCGGGACTCCTCCAGACGGAATCGAACGAGAATCACACAGAGACCATATTAAAGCTGCCAGTCTTCAGCTCTCGAAACGCCGTTCGCCCTTTTCCGGATGCAGTCAAGTTCAGTGCGGTTTGCGGATCGGAGGCCAAGACGGCAAAAAAGGGCGTTTGCATCAGATGTCCGCATTGTTGTTGGCCTCAAAGCGTCCCGCCAAAATGCGCGGCTATGGTTCAGCTACACCTTTCCTTACAATTCTGACGCCCACATAGACCGATTCCCTCGTAATGTGCACTCCGGACTGTGATGATTTTCGTTACAGTATCTCCCTTATATATTTATGTATTCCAGCGGTACACTTCAATGAAATAAATACATCACAGCCGGAGGGAGGCACTAAAATCAAACGGCGCGGCCGACAGCTCCGCAGTCGTCTCCGCCAGACCTTCAATCGTACTCCAGTCCGTACCGTTCATTTGGATCTAAGAACGCAAGTGAGTGTGCATGCCAGATAACACGCAAACACAGCATGCAATGACATACCTCGTAGTCCTGCCCTTGGTGGGGATCGGGGTTGCTGACGAGCTCCCAGTAGAGCCACGGCACCTGGTAGCTGTTGATCTTCTGCACCTTTGATTCCAATTATACTTATCAACATAGAACGGAAAGACAAGATTCCCGGACGTACGTTCGCGTCGAGGTTCGCGGTGCGCCCGCTCCCAACAAGGGACCCCCACTCCTCGATGATGAGCTTCTTCCCCGCGGCCTGCGCCTGGCTGATCGCGGACGGCAGGTAGCTGTCGTACGCGCTATTCATATGAACCGGTCAGTCCATAACCTGCCTAAATATCCGAGGCGCCGACACGTACTTGGTGTAGTCGTGGATCGCCACAACGTCGATCGCACAAGAGCTTTGGAAGAAAGCCGACTGTACGCTCGCGGCGGCGGACCCACCGCCCGTGAAGATCAGTTGATTCTGCAACGAAGAAAAGAAAGATGGAGCGGTCAGCACAGCCGGCGATGCAGTGTCATCATGCCATGCGCGAAATGAACGCACGGGGTCGCTGACGTTGTTGCGTATCTGGATAATTAATTCACTCAGTGAGCCACGGTAAGTTCGAGCTCGCGATAATGAACTCCGACCTGCTGCGCGGCATTGCAGATCCACGAGAGATGGCTCTGAATGCGTATTATTTATCAATCAATGGGACTCGTCCGGCGGAAGACATTGCGGACGCACAGCGTAGAACGACTGGTCAAAGACCATCGGCCTAGCAGACTGCTCAGCATACGCCGGTCTGCACTGCGAGCACACTCACTCATTCTGCGGCTCCAGGCCGAAGATATACGCGGAGAGGTTACTCCACGGCTGGTTCCCGAGCAGGGAGTTCTTGTGGGTGCTGACGATGTGCGTGATGCGCTCGTTGAAGCTGTTGATAGCCGCTGTGGGCCCGTGGGCGTCAGCCATTTCGAAGAATCTGTGGATAGACGTAGAGATATATGTGCACCGGCGTTAGTGTAGAAACCCTCGGTCCCATAGGTCGATCCGTAGATGTCAGGGGATGGGGATGTCAACGCGTTCACTGGCGGGAGTTCAATTCCACCGGGGCCATCTATACGTTACAGTGCTCACCATCGTGCATTCCTGCATTATAGCGAGGATTAGCTCGCCCGTGGATTCAAGCATAGTTGCGTACCGATGAGGAGCTTGATTCCTGCAACCGGCCATTCCAATGTTAGCGCCCAAACGACGACAAGCTGGAGCGAAAACAGTCACCGCGCGCGTTGGCGTCCACCTATGTAAATCGAACACGTTGAACCACGGACTCGCAGGAAGAAACAGAGGCATGGTACCCACCATCAGCTGGTCGATCAAGTTTAACACAGTATCATCGTAGCTCCCGATCCCATTCGCCTCGAGGTCCGGCACTTTGAACTCCATTCAGCCTATTGAGGCACGATATATAATCCACGAACTGCGGCGCACCAGCAATACTGTCGCTGGTCTTCTGACCTGCGGGGACGCCCGTAACGAAGGTTCGCAGAACCTTGTGTCGGCGTTACACACTCAGCATTGTGTCGCATCGACTCATCACCGCGCGAGAAACGCACTTTCATCCCGGCCGATTGCATACCGTCCAGCAGCGCGATACGGTCGGCCTCCGGGAGGGCGAAGGCGAAGTAGTTCTGCGCATGGTGGGGTAAGTACGCGTAGCGAGACGAGAAGGGGGATAACAGACGTTGGCGCCAGCCCAGCTGTTACCAGCCAGAGCGGGTGTGAGCAGGGGAACGAGTGAGGTGAGGAGGAGGGTGAATTTCATAGCGCCGGGCTATGACTATGGGAGTGGACTGGAGGCCTTTAATAGAGGCACCATGGGACTCATGACTACTCGAACCGCATCTCGTGGAGCCTTAGAGTCACTGATCCAGCGCGGTCGGATGGTCTTTCGCTCGGAATCTCGGGTTTCCAAGAAGCCACGGAGAGAGGTAAAGAATGTTAATGCACCGGATTACTTGATTAATTGGCTTCTTGTATTCATTCACACCCGACTACGGGGATTCGAGGAGGTCACGGAGAAGTACTTCGGAGAAAACAGATGGAGCAGTTGGAGGTAAAGGGATAGAATGCTATTTTGCGGATTGCTAGATTTGAGTACGGCATGACCTCTCGAAAATTTCAGACGATGCCAGACGATGCCGCGGCGACTGCGTACATACGCATACGAAAGCCCAGCATAGACGTTTAGTTACCAGGCGATGAGCACCGGGTGAGCGTTCGGATACCCTGGTCCGATTGCCACAGGCTTCTTCGGCGTGATTGAGAGGATGCGCGAGTAGACGTAGACCCTTAACAACGAGAGCGAGATGGTGAGACAAGAATGGCGGAACGAGGTTCCAGCCAGTAATGCCAGCTCAAAAAGGACAGAAAGAGGCATCACAGTGATGTTTATTATCAAGTTCGAGACACGGTGTGCGAGACGACTCATCATGTTCCGGGAGAAGAACAAGTTGAAGAGGTCCAGGACTAGCCGGTGAATGTAGAAAAGACCCAGCAACATCTACGGTTGGGATCTGATTTTGAGCGTGCAGTTTGAGGGTCGAATCCAGAATCGTGCAAGTAGGCAGAAATCCGTGAATATGCCGCCCGGGCGCAGTTAACCCCAATGGAAATACTTGCAACGGGTTCCCGAGCGTAGGCTGCGAACGTGTAGACATTCAAAGGCAGTAGACTAGTCATCAAGTTGTGTTTCTAGTTTGAAGTCTGCGATTGTTTCTGAAGGAGTTTTGAAGAAACCCGGCCGTAGTGGGAACCCTGTGGGATTGAAGACTTCAAGCATCATAATCTCGCGGGATTTGCTAGGTGGATCCTGGATAGATTCGAAAACAAGATCCGAGTTACCAGTGGAGAAGTAGATTCAAACCGGTACATTGATACGAATTGACAACGGAGTTTGGAGTCGAGAGCCTTAGGTAGACTCAATCCGTCCAAATCGTTGTCGAGAGCGGTGGCACTTTTGATCGAGAGGTCGCCGCTTTTTTTTTACTGACGCTATAACACATAGTAAGGAGTTAGGGAGTTTAATGATCCCCATATTTAAGAATGCACGGAAGACGCTTGCTCACACGAACATATGTCTTGAAGGACTGCGAAGGATTCGGGCTTTCGACAACTTGTAGCTTTCGGTGTGGAATTCGAATTTTCGAAATGGGCCGCAGTCTAAGTGCACTTGACTGGCCGAGACGGACAGATAAGTTCTAGAAGTGTATATGCAGTGGTTTGCGAAGGTCTAAACACGGGTTGCATCATTGCGTGGGGATGAGAAAGAGGAGGCAAATGAGAAGTGCCAAGTGGCATGTTAGGCTGAGTTTGCATCAGAGACATCCGGCAATCAACCCGGCGCATTATATCCGGATATCCCCTTCAAATATGTAGGTAGTTAGGTAGGCGGTCCCGCTTAGGAACGCCGGGGCCCAGGTAGGAATTATATACACACTGGATTTTGTATGCACCTAGACTCTGCGATTTACAGTAAATGCATTTGATATTTCTGAGTCAAAGGAAGTCGGGGTGTGGATCATTACTCCCAGAGAAAACCCTGTCTTGGCCGGTATCGGCCTGTTTCGGGTGGCCTTGGAAATACCCGGCTCGCCTGGGATTTGGATAAAATTACCTTGAGTCTCTATGAACGTTTTCACACACTCCATACAAGATCGGTTACTGGTCTAATTACAAATAACTGATGTAGCCCGCTTCGCGGCAGAGCCCGCTATGTAGCACCACCGAGATCTCTCGTTGTTCAGCCTGTGGACCAGCGAGTATAATATACCCCCCCATGCTCCTCCGAGCTCGTCAATGCAGCCACAGGCCCACAACATCGGGAGTATGTAAATTAAATGTAGATTTTATTATTACTGAAATGAGTATTAGTGACTCAAAACCCATCCTGAAATTGTTCTGAAAACATTTATATCATTTGAAGTAATTTGCATGCACCGTCAGATCATTTTTTCGGCCCCAAACTCGCTCGGTCGTCGCTGCGCGACAACCAGCTCGCATGGGGCCTCCACGCGGCGCTGTCGCGCCGCATCCCGCCACTCCGAGACTCTGAAATTCTGGAGGTACAGGCCCAAGATAGTTGTGGTTGCGTGCAGGATCTCTATCTACACGGAGAGCACTGGCACACTTTTTGCAAGTGATAATTGCAGGTCGGCTGGTGTCTGCATTCTTCATAAGACTTTCACTATCAACGAGGAGGCTAGAGTGTGTGTTGTTCCCTGGGGACATGGGTGGATAAATGGCAATGGGGGTGCAACCAAGTATGGTGCTCTCGTTGTGAAGAGTTCAAATATTAATTCGCGGCGCGAGGCCCTTCCAGACCAATGTCCATTGCGGGATAAGAACAAGAATGATCTGGTCACTTGAAGAGATCGAGTTCAAATTCATCGAAGTCAAGAAGGTCATGATGCTTCGCGGGGCATCAGCACAACTTCCGCAAGAAAATGTCACCGCAGCCGATATTTTAAAATTGAACATCTTGAGAAGTTTCTGCCTCAAACTGTCGGGTAAAACCTGCGGCCATGCAGCTTGAAGTTGTGGACGTTCTCTAGAGTGTGGTTTGTTCTGAGGAAATTTACCAAATCTTAATTGGTGAAGGTACCTTTTTAAAGTCAACGTAGATGTCGCTTCTTGTCAGATTCCACGGAGCTGATATCATGAAGCTCGAGAAGTCGTCTTAAAGCTTCACATGTAGAACAGGGAAAAGCTGGGAAAAGATCTGAATCTGGAGCAACTTATTCGGGTCCTCGTAGTCATACTCTTCACCGCGTCCGGCATTCTGAAATTGGGACAGCAAAGATGAACACGCAATGTGTACACAACGCTCTCATTAGACAAACACGCTCCAGTCCCACTAGTGATGTTCTTATTTAGCTCAATGATTTCATGAGAACGGCAAAGTGCGACATGGGATCCCTTGGACAAATTTTCCATGTTATGCAAAATATTCGTAGACCGGTTCCGAGAAGACTGATCAGCAAGAAATTCACGACACATGATACCCAGAAAAGGTCGATACGGGACAAAGCGATGGCATGTGACGTGCCCAAACACAAGCTATGTGAGCATCCAGAAGAGCCGTTTCAGATGCAGACAATAAGATACTCAGTTCGAGGGCAAGAAACATAAGGTTTATGAGCAGGGCCCCAAGGAAGGAGAGATTCGATGAAAGTCGTGAAGTGACAATTTTGTAAATCACGATATGTAATGTTTGTAGATAGATTCGCAATAAAGCAGGAAAGAAGGGGGAAAAAAGGCTACTGGAGGACATAAGTGGAACTAATAACTCACTGAGGATGAAGCAGGTGGACCCAAAAAAGGAGAGGATTGAAAGTCGCATCGACCCGGAATCCAGCTTCAGTTAAACAATGGCACAGGTAAGCCACCCAGTCTTGCCCTAATTGACAGATTGAGCAGCCAGGTAGATATCGCAGTAGAGAGCAATGGAAAGCCGACCAAGAGGGCCGACCAAGAGGGCCAAAGTCAACAGTAATCAGAAAGAAGCCATCGCGAGGAGGAAGCATGGCGCAAATTCAGGGGAAAGAACAGTGTGTCATGGTCCAACTGTAGAAACTGTTCCAGTGCGAGCAAGTCGACGAAGATTGACATTTGTCAGAGTTTGCTAGGGGCAAGTTGAGAGCGGCAACTAGTGATGGTCATATGAGTCATAGGATGAAGCAGGTGTGAGACAGTTTGTGAGGAGAGTTTGTGAGGAGCAATTGGACGGCGATGGAGTCTCGTTTGTCGAGGTGACAGGAAACAGAAACAGCGGTGTGGGGCAGCTCTTAAGTAAGAAATGCGGACGTTCAGGAGGGCATCAAGGGATGGTTCTGTCAAACATGACGCGATGGCATCACAGATTGTGCGATGCTATCACGAAAAATGCGATGGCATCAGGCCCAATACGGAAAAAATTGACCCCGTCATTCGTATGAAACGCTAACGAAACTGTTTTTTGAGATCCCCCCATAAACCCACTATATACATAGCGGGAATCCTATACTCCTAATCCTTCTCCCACCAACCACGTATCGCCCCCCACCGCACTGCATACCATGCCCTCATATCCGCGTCCGTCTTGGATAGTATGCTCATCGAATTCTGCAGATCATCATTGACTGCCAAAAACGCGACGGGGCTGTTCATTTTCGGAAGCTTTTTCGTGTCGGACGGCCTTTGAAGCGCGAGGAATTCCAACGGGGACGTGCCTGCGCATGGTTAGCGTGAATACACAGTACCTATCCTCCCAAAAGTGCTTACCGACAACGTAGGTGTACCGCTGACTGTAAACGAGTCAATCCTCTGAGATTAAGTAGACGCAGGACGGACTTACATAGAATCAACAGCAAACTCCCGGCCCAACCCAGACAGGAACTCCTCATCTTCCCAGCTCTTCGCAAGCAGCGGGCCAGGCGGCGGTGCGCTCGGTGCCGTTGCGGGCGGCAAAAACGCAGCGAGCCCTTCTGGCCCACTCCTGTTGATCAGATGCTGGATCAAGCAGTCCCCGCACTCTGGCATCTCAAATGCAACACGCCTGAAGACATCCAGCGCTGAGCCGCCTTGGAAGCACCGGTCGACATTGATCGAGCAATACGTCAACATATCACGCCGCACAGTGCGAATAAGGGGATATCCGTCTGACGAGTGCCATTCGTACTCGGTTTCTTTCGGACCCGCGAGTCCCGCGCGCGCAAAGTTGAGCTGGACCGAGTACGGAGATCCACCTTCGCGCGGTTGTACTAGGATATCGCCCCCGTCCAGACCATCGATCAGATTCCGCCATTCTTCGGACGAGAAAACACCGTCGGCATCGGCATCAGCGCGCAACATTATGAACGAGTATAGTCTGCGTGCCAAGGTAAACCTGGTGAACAAGAGGAGTAGGAAAGGGGGAGTCTCTCACAGTGCCTCGCGGTGCTTTTCAATGGTATACCATGTTGTAAGGTACACTAAGTACACCTGCGGCCCGTGGCCGCGGAATCGAACTTCGGCCGTCTTTGTAAACGATTAGCAAGTGGGCGGTTGCGATCAGCAAGGGAATCGGAAATACTTTAGCAATTTCTTCCGCCCATATAGCTGCGGCCTCCCGCATGATGGGTGTAGGGAGAACTTTCGCGACATGGTGGAGATACCGACGCTGGCGTTCGCCAAATCGTCTGTCCAAGAGCCAATTTGCTGCACTTGAATCAGATCACGATTGGAGCGCGCCGGGAAAGAAACTCACTATATTCGAGACTAGGCCACTCCCCTTCTTTGTCGACACCCTGGCGACTGCGCGAGGGGGCAGTGCTCCCGACACTGAGGTCGAACTGAATTCGAAACACGGGGCCATACAAGGACGTCTCGAAATCGGCGGAAGACAGTGACTTGAGGAGGAAAAAGTCATCATTAAGATCTGGTGCCGAACGTGAGTGCGACAACAAGTACGCCGTTGGAAAACATACATAATAATGTAGGCGCGAAGTCTTGAATATTTGCGAGTTGGCTCTCAATAGCGAGACTGTTGAAGGATGGGACGACCCTATCCCTCCATTCACGCCCCTGTTCCTCCACATCAGAACCCGAGGGCAACGAAGATGCCGGTATGCGAAACACGTCTGAATGGTGGATGACGCGCAAACCGGCCCCTTGGTTGATATCTAGCCAGGTCGGTACAGAGCCGAGACGCAGCTCTTCCGTATCATCGGCAGAGATGTCTGCTGTAAGCAGTATGTACTGCTCCCAGAGTCAGAATTTTGATCGTGGCGGAAGGCCCGCGCACCTGTCGCGTGAGCCCAGAAGGCAGGGAATCCAAAACAGACCGCATGGAATTTCTCATCTCGCCGTGCGTCCTGAAACGCCTATAGCTAGAACCAACAGCAATAGGGAGTCGGCGGCCCGCGGGTGACCCCTTCGTGTCGACCGCTGCGGCTTGGGCACGGGTATAAGTGAGGATGGGTTCCGAACCGTTGATCCACGTCCATAGGATATCTAACTTCCCAGAGTCCTTGACCTCGCAGGGCTGCCCGAACGAGACCCATTGATCAGTACACGGTAGACGTTGCGTAAGAGTCGGTTCGATGACAAATGGAGCGGTGAGAAAATTGTGGGGAGGTCGAAATGAACGCCATCCGGTGGGGGGAGCTGCACTAGAGAGTTTCAGCGGGTTAGCCGATTCTGGTAGGGGCTTGACTGCAGGGGCTTGAGGAGCCGGCGCATCGATCTTTTTCAAGGTATTCACGGAGGGCCAGCAGAATAACAGGCTTACGGACGTGCACACGATAAGCACAACAAGGAGGAAAGAGAGGGTACGCCGCCTCATTGCTCGCTGGGCCTGCTTGACAAATTTGGAATGGGGAAGTTCGCAGAAGAAGTAAAAATAACTTCCAGCTGTACTACTGCTTAAATATATATGACCGTAAAAACCATGGAAATAAATACTAAGAAACTGAACGTAAGAGCATAGGTCAGTATCCGAGATACTGAGACGATAAATAAGGAAACGGCGTTTATTTGTCCCCTTTTGGCGCCAGGTCCAGGTAACTCCGAGGTTTCATACCCGCAGTCCAATGACATTGAGGCCGCCCGAGGCTAGTTGAAGATAAGCTTTTATATAGACAGAACTAGAAACCTATGGGCGGAGCTGGATGGCCGGTATGTGGAAAACACTTTTTATTTAGATTTTCTTTATTTAGATTTTCTTCGCAGTCTTTCCATTAACCCCTATTTAGCTTACATCACTATTTGTTTCGTAAATACAGACCCACAATCGATTCCTACGCTCCTACCACCATTTTCTGCGACCAGTGCGGGCAAGCGCCCAGAGGTAGCAGTGGAGCTCCTCGCCCTTGAACTTCAGAACGCCACCAGTGGGTTATTTAGCCGTCAACATCTTCTTTTTCCAAATCACACGCTCACTCTGATTTTACGACACATCTACACATCGCCACTCCACCCGTACTCTCTCCTACACCCTTTTTCGTACTCCATCCCTCGAGGCCGCTTTCCAAGTTTTATCCACAAAATCTACTCTAACAACTCCGCATCAACGACCCTTTTGCCGAGCCGCACGTCGGGATTTTCCCTCCACTCCAGTGGTGACCACCGAAGGGGGAAAAGCTCTTCTAGTGTTTTTCTAAGGTATTCCGAGTGGTCCGTAGTCGTTTTACCTTCGTTCACCCCCATCCTTCATTATGACGGTCTCTACGGCGTCCTACGCCGCTTGTCGCGCGTCACACCGCTCCCTCGGACATTTCGCATCCCCACGTCGCTTCACGCACAGAGCGGGTGAATAGCTCGTCCGCGTCGTCGTCTACTCCTCCCATTTCACATTCCACGGCCCATATTTCTTCGCCCCATTCGTCATCTCCTCGCCGAAAGTGTTCGCGGCGCTGCTTTGTATGTGGTGGGACGGGGAAGCACCGTCTTAACCCCCATTTTTGCCCACGGACGATCGAGCTTGTTTCCGAGCATCTGGCCAAATTCGACGCCAATTTCCATCTCGTTTCGTTCGACGGTTCGCCGCTGCCGATGACACGGCACCCCCCCGGTGGAGTGGCGGCGCATCTTCTGTATCAACGGCACCTTCCTCGTCGCACCCTTCGTGTCTCGCCGCATCGCGTCCCACAAGCCGTTCCTATCGCAGATTTGAATCGCTCGCACGCTCCGCCCGCTGCCATCATACATCCCCGTCGTATTTTGAGTCCAGACCACAGCTCCGAAATGAGTCGCCGCATGTTCCTTCCATCACACGCGTTGTTCCGCTTCGCATTTCACCGCCGCTTCCGTGATCTCCCAGCCCCAATATTCCCGATTCAACTTCACAACATTCTTCGAAACCAGATCCTCCCCCACCGAATTTCATCCAGCGATTATTCGATTTCCTCGTCCTCTCTAGATCATATCGAAGACAACTCGCCACACTCATTGATCGTTTGGATACGGGTCAAGATCCCTTCCACCCTTGGGAACGTTTGAAGCCAGCGCGGGATACTTTTACACCTTTACGTGTTCAGTTTTAATTTTTCATCGTCGTTCAACTACGTTATATCTTTCTAGAGGGTTCAAGTTTCCTTAGCTACGTTTGAGCCCCATGCGGCCATCGTTCTCCTTCCTCCTTCTAAACTGATATCGGGGCTGACAATTAAATCCCCCGCACTGTGGTGGGCCTGGATGGCCGGCATGTGAAAACACATTTTATTTAGATTTTCTTCGCAGTCTTTCCATTAACCGGGCCCTATTTAGCTTACATCACTATTTGTTTCGTAAGTACGGACCCACAATCGATTCCTACGCTCGTGGCACCATATCTGAGACCAGTGCAGAGCAAGTGCCCAGAGGTAGCAGCGGAGCACCTCGATCCCTCCTTTTGGAAAGTCGCCAGTGGGCTGTTTAGCCACTAGAACCCCCAAATCACGTGTCACGACCTCACCTTCTTTTCCTCGCATTTTCGCATGTTCGTACTCTCTCGTCCTCCCATTTTCGCACTCTACGGCTCGGGACCAACCTCTGCATCTGATTTAAAAAATCTACTCTAACACCTCCGGATCACCGACCCTTTCGGCAAACCTACGGCCCAGGATTGCCGTCCACTACGGCGGGTTTTTGCACATCTACTTTTCGTCCCTCAGTATCTAGCAACTTCCTGCAAATTTCCATGCTGCATAACAGCACCTCACCCCAGCTCCAAGCTGGAGTATTTACAAGTTCAGCAAAACAGCAATTTCAATTGTTGAAAAGCAGCTTCGCACCCGGTGCAACCTCTATTGAGCGCACATAGCAGAGAATAAACCCAAATTTGCACACATTTTTAAACAGTCTAAATTTTACTGCACTGTGCCGGACGAAAAAAGTTATTTATGCTGGAAATTCCGTGGGTATACTCTATGGGTTTGAGGACCCGCGGGTAACCCGTACGGGTTTAGACCCGACCTATATGCGGCACAGGGTATTTTTTTTTGCGGGTCCGGGTCCGGGTAAGCCCGAACCTACCCGGCGGTGTACCCATGTCCATCCTTACTCGCAATGTACAGCAGCCTTGGACACTGGCTGGCGCTAAATAGGAGTCACTCTCAGACGATGCATCGCGAGGGATTCAAATAAGTACGATTGATTCATCGCGTATAGGAATCAGAGGATGCGATGTATCACTGGCCCAGCATCTGGTGCTCCCACATCACTTAGCGCCGCCACTTGAACACCGCCTTATGGGACGTCATGTTGTGACTCCGAGTGAGCCCAGGAGACTAGGAGGTAAGTAATTAATTCATCGTTGCCACCTCATCGCAACTGTGTATCCTGATTCCCGGGCCAAATCTCCCCAAATGAGCTCAGGTTTATAATACCCTGGTGCTGGCACTCGGCGGAGTGGCTGGCCCTACGGCATTCGAACACTAGCGGGGCCACACACATATATATTTCTCCACCTACCGTGGTTTAGTGAACATTGGCGTGGTGCAAACTTTCAAAGTGCGTATCATGCCCTTTCTAAGGATTTGACTGTTGATTATTTTCTAGTTTAGTTTCTCGAGCTGGTCCTCTTGTAACCCTGCCTTTCTCGTCTTTCTATTCTAATACCTCAGGATGCGTACCGGGGGCCTGCTCGTCATCTCCGCATGGCTCTTTGCCACATCCACCGTGCTCGCAGCCCCTGTGGAGGTAATTAATCGGTGTCTTATGGCTCCTTCTCTTCTCACATGCGTTCCGGGGCAGTATCCCTCGAGTTCTTCAACGGACCTGGTATGTCTTCTACTTTGCGACAAAAATGTGTTTTATCTTGCTCCTCCAGACCTCCATGTCCGTTTCGTCTTCAGCAACATCAACAGCGGTGGTGAGTGTTGACCTTCCGTGGTCTTGTTTATATCTTTCGCTTTCATCCAGAACACTTCCGAGTTTCAAAGTATCTCGAGGGACCTTAAGGCCGTCGAGTCGAGAAAGCGGGCAATAGGACAGTCTTGGTACGTGGGCAGGACTTCGATGGTACTAGCTCCTCACATAAATGCGTAGGAATCTAGCCCGTCTTGCAACGGCGAACACACTGCAGCCTGGTTCAAATGGCCAGGGGGCGAGCGACATGTCTTCAGATTGGACCGTTAACTTGAAGGATGATCTCGGCCAGGGTGTTTATGTAAGTTCATCAGTTCAGAAGTTTATTCAACTTATTGAATTCCAACTCATCCGCGTGCATTTAGATCTATGTCATTGACACCGGTGTGGATGGGAACCATCCTCTTCTCAGACCCCGTGTTGCAACTGGGAAAGATCTGAAAGTAGGCACTGTAAGCATGTCTGCCCACATCTATTGAGAATCAGTTGGAGCTGACTGGTTTATAAGGGCGATGTTGAAGGTGACGGGCACGGTGTACGTCATCTGGCTATAAATCTCCGGCAAAGGTCAAAAGGGTCCGCAAATAGACTGGAGTGGCTGGCGCCGCAGCTGCGACGAATTTCGGCGTAGCATCTGGGGCTGTGATTATACCAATCAAGGTGATTTGTTATTCTCCTCCCTCTGGCAGCTCAGCATGCTGACACTGGGTTGATTAGCTCTACCCAACAGCCGAAATGGGCGACCTGTCCGACCTGATCAACGGAATCGCCATATCCACCAGCGATTTCGAATTGAAGAAGGCCTTGAACCCAGACGCGGCGGCTGTCATCAACATCAGCGTTGACACACCGAATGACCCTAGTCTTCAAACTGAAATTGCGTATGCGAGTTTCCTTTCAATGGTTGTTGTTCGCGACCTTCAGATGTTGACTGATACTCATAGGCATTGAAGCTCGGTATGCATGTAGTTATTGCTGCTGCAAGTACCCAACCATTCACCGTAATTCTCCCCTCACGCCTTTCATTCAGGGAAATGAAGCGAGAGACAGAGTGAGTCTAGTTCCTCTTCACGATTTCTTGTGCCCATTCAATTTGAAATAACATTGTCCAGAGCAACGATTGGATCACAATGCGCTCAAACCAGAACGTCCAGGCGGCCATCAACGTCGGAGCTATCAACATTGGCGACAATCTTGCAACGTTCCCAACTACGTGGGCGCCCGGCTCTAACTTTGACGAGGTTCGTTGATACCTTTCACTCGCTGTATTAATTTCATTAGTGCCACTAACTTTTTAACTTCCACTCGTAGAACGTCCAGGTGGCCATCAACATCGGGGCTATCAACACTGGCGACAATTTTGCAACGTTCCCAACTACGTGGGCACCCGGTTCTAACTTTGGCGAGGGGCGTTAATACCTCTCACTCGTCTTATTGATGTTATTAACTTCCCTCTAGTGTGTGGATGTCTACGCGGGGGGATACAACATCTTGACTTCAGGACCAAACCAGGACATGTCCCAGCTCGCGTTCGGCACGAGTATGGCAGCGCCCCAGGTCGCCGGGATTATCGCCGGAGTCATCTGTAAGCCACACGGCCCGCTCTTCTATCCTCCCATTTTATTTCGCTGATGAGACACTTCAGCTCTACATGGCAACATGGTTCCCGCAGACATGAAGGCCTACATCCTGTCTATCGGTGCAACCAACAAAATCACAGGGCTGTCCGGCAGCTCGAATAATCTTATTGCACAGTTTCCTTCCAGTTTCTTAGGATGATGATTGGGGTATTCTCTTTCAATCGTCAACTTGAGCGAGAAATCCCATGGGGAACATGAGTACTTAATGTACCTAAACCGAGCTCATGCCGGTCACGGTGATCCAATATTACACATCGAGATTAAGTCGAGTCAATGTCTTCTAAAGTTCAAATGACTTCCTGCGAGGCATACCGACGTATCTATTACATCACAGGACGGGGTGGTATTACAGAAATCAAGGACTGTTCGACATCGAACCGTAGGTTCGGTGACAGGCAACACAAGATGTTTCGGTCTTCTCGGTCGAAATTGATGAACGTATCGTCGAAATGGTACTTACAGTGGTCCTACAGTCGAGCATCCCAGATATTACTTTTTTTTGTCTGCATGTGGTCTCGAAAGTGACATCTAATCAAGCGTTTCGAATCCATTAGAATTATTTAGTATTCACTGCGTTCAGGCGGCCCCGCGGCAGACGCCGTCGGAGCTACGTCGCCATACGACGGAGGTGTGCCGAGGGGCCTCGGCACCGCCTGCCGCCATCACTCGGCATAACTCCGTCGTACAGCGACGTAGCTCGGCAGGGCCCATTTACGTGTGCCGCCGAGCCGTCTGAACGCAGTGATTGAGGGCGAATACAGATTTCTCCCAAAATAAAATCATGTACATATATATACTGCTTTCATCCGTTCAAAATATTCCAGTCGGATGCGGGTAAGTCAAATTATAGATTTTTCCTGGCGCAGTGATTTCCTCGGGCGGCTGTTTTCTGCTTCCAATACCCCAATTCCTGAGTTCAGGCGTTCTGCAGAACATTTTCGTATCCTCATTTGCTTCATTATAGCATTGAAAACTCATCAATGCGCTCTATTTTCCAGAAGTTGATGTTTGAGGTTTTCAACTTGAAATTCAACCCAGCATCGTCTGACTTTGGTTGTGTTTATTGATCCAGCTATCGGCCCTTTACCTCTCCTCCACGGAACTGAGCGCTGGCAAACTGGACGCAATTACAAAGTAACGATACATCTTGCTTCGCCACATATGCCCTGAGTTACCAAAGCCTCGCGGTCATCCGAGTCGGATGTGATGTTTGTGAACTATGGTGCTCGGTAAGTAATCCGGCCCACTGGCTCTACGTTGTCTGGTTCGAACTGCCGAGGTGAGTCAATAGAACATGAGACGGGTAAAGATGAAATTTTAAACCTCGTCGGAATGCGGGTCAATGCGGGTGAACCCGGCGAGAAAATGATTTCTCCGAGCTCCGAGCTCGCGTCCGGTGTCTGACTCAGTACTTTGTCCATACCGCCACTCCGCAGTGTCCGCACTAATGGCGTACAACCGGATCGCCGTATACGGCCACCGTGGATGGGCCAGCTCTGCCATTGTCGACGCGCTCGTGGCGTCAGGTGCCCCTATCAAGGTATTATACCGGCCTGGATCCGACGTGGCCAGTTTACCCCGGGCCTCGAACGTTACTTCAGTTGAGGTGGACTTGGCGGATGAGGAAGCTGTGGTGAGTTCCTTGCAGGATGTCGATATTCTCATGTGAGTTGCATTCCGAACGTATCCAACCTGCCTCCATATTTAATTGCTAATAACGCCAACCCTACCTGCAGCTCGCTCGTCGGCCACGAGGGCGTGGAGCGGCAAATGGGCTTCGTCAAAGCGCTTCCGAAGACCGATGTTAAGCTGTTCGTGCCGTCCGACCTGGGAATGCGGTGCGACGAGCAGGGTCTGCGCATCCCCGTCAACAAGCACAAGGCGGAAGTGGAGAAGGCGGCGAATGCGGCGGGTGTAAATACCTGTGTGGTGCTACCCGGCTTCTTCGTCGAGTCTTCGATCGCATTTCCGTAAGTCGTGGCCACTGTCCGAGCTCTCTGCTGATTGAATTAGGATACTGGGAGTGGATGTGCGCGGGAACAGGGTCATTTTCACGGGCGAGAGCGCTGAAAAGCGCATGAACCTCTGGTCAGTTCCACCACATAGACGAAGATTTCATTAAAGACTGACACACGAACTTTCCAAATAAAACAGCACAAGGAAGTATGTCGCCGCAGCCTTCGTCTCGATATTCGCCACCACACCTCCCTCTCAACTCGCTAATCGCGCCATCGGCCTCTCGGAGCTGACGCCCAGTGGCCGAGAAGTCGCCGCTGCGTTAGAGAAGAAGCACGGCGCCGCGCCGCAGATACTCGCGCATAGCATTGAGAAGGTCGACGCCGAGATCGAGAACGGCATCAAGGCGGGCCGTCCGTTGACGTTGAGCTGGTATTGCCGCAAGACATGGGGCACCGGACTACAGGTGGAGGGGGTCGGGTCGGACATCTGGGAGGTGGAGGGATACCGCAAGCTTACTATCGAGGAATTGATTGTTGGAGGGCAAATGGAGGGTTATCGCGAGATGCCTCCTCCAGTCCTCGAGGCTTTCCTGGCTGCGTTCCACTGATTACTCTTGCCTAGAGGGAAATGGGTTCGATTTTAGAACCCAATACGTCGAATAACTTTGAATGTGTAATCTAAACCACTCAACTCAATAAATGTAAAGGTATTTTCTATATTCGAGCGCGTTCTTCATATCTGGGGGGCCTGAATTGATGTGCGCACGCTAGCCCATGCGGATTTGTCAAGTGTAGAGAAAGCGGTGTGAACTGGATTTGCATGACAATCTCTTCTCGGGAGGTAGACGACTCGGGCGCAATCGTCAATATCTACCCTCGGGTCCTATAGAGGTAGTGATCAATATGAAAAGAGACCAGAATCTGAGCAGAGGTGCCTTGCGCGATGAAACACAGAGAAAATGTTGGGAAGGCAGGAGCCAGGAGAAATACACAACGGCCGGCTCGCAACCACAGCTTGATCGCCTGGAGTCGGGTTCGGGTGTCCTGGAGTCGGACCTGAAAATCATAGCAAAATCCGACGACACTACCTTACAAAAGGTTCCCAAATCCGAAGCTTGAGGGAATTGAAGTTTTGAAGTTATTGTTTGGGATTACAGACCCGAAAAGAAAATACCACAGTCTATTTATCCTTCACACCCAGGGCCGGAGCTCGAGGTTGACAGGTCCAACCACTGAGAAGACCAGAACTCACGTTCCTCATGCTCGAGCTTCCCCACGATATTCCTGGTATATGTAGCACGGTTTACTGAAGCCCACCTGGCATTACGAGGGACCGATGCCGGGCGGCACCGCCCGCTTGCCCCCCAACTCAGCGACCTGTTCGTCCAAATCGGGGAAGTACTGCACATCGTATGGACAGGTGGTCCATCGACCCAAAAAGTCGTCGCACGACGCAAAATTGACTCCGAAATGCAGAAGGCGGTCGTTTTCTCGGTCCAGAAGATAATATTTCCGATCGGCCACAAAAAGCATGACCACTTCGCTGGTGTTGAGATACGCTAGTGGGACTACGTCGCCAGGAACACGAAGGAGGTGTTTGAGAATCCACTGAGCCGGGCTGAATCCTCGAGAAGGGTTGACCCCAAAGAAGTCGTCGTTGAAGGCCCATTTACTCCATTCGCAAGAGAAACCTCCGCGAATCAGGATAGGGGTGCGGTAAAATGATTCCCAGAGGGGGACAGGATCCGTCGATGGGTCCCATTGAGGGGTGGATCCGGGTGGCGGATTGACGAGGTTGGGTGTCTGCCATCATACAAGTAAATGTTTAAGTTTTAAACCAAATAGACAGAGCTTGGGAGGTGCGCACCGAGATCTCCGGCGGATTGGGCGGGTGTTCAAAAGTGGGGGTTTCCAGGTCGAAAGTAGGGGTCTGCAGGGCGGTGAGTCCCAAACTCGCCAGTATCCAGTGTCATCCGTACCATAGCTCGAGCAGCTCCGTTGCTGTGGATCCTGTTAGGGAAGAGGATATTGGGACAACAAGAACACACAATTTTCTTGACGAGTAGGCGAATCTTCGTAGCTGAGCGGGATGGACAAACTTGTAGAAGCGCTGCATCAGTGTGGTGAACAAGAGGCCCGCATAGTCCGGCCCGGCTTGCCGGCCCTTCGCCGTGCTAGGTCTGTTTGGTTGAATGTTTGGCTTTGACCCGGCATGGTGCGGCATCGTGGCTTGGACCGAACTACAAATGATGCAGCGGCGCCTGTACAAGTTTGCGCACCCCACCCAGCTACGAAGATTCGCCTACCCGTCAAGCAAATTGTGCGTTTGTATTTCCATATCTCCTCTCCTGACAGGATCCACAGCAACAGCGCTGGTCGAGTTATGGTACTATATAACTGCGGATACCAGTGGATTGGGCACTCACAACCTCCTTTTGAGAATATGCACTCCCCGCAGGAGATTTTGGTATGCGTCGGTCAGTGCGCTCTATCTTCTTGGCTCAAATATCGTATCTTTACTTACAAGCAGATCTCCAACCTACCCTCTCCCCGAACCACCGTCGCTGATTCCGTGAAGACACCCAATCCGCCGGAGAGAAGCTCGGTGCGCCCCCATACTTCTGTTGCTTCCTCATTGAAAAAAATATATGTTTTCCACAGCAGACGCCAGGCCTCGTCAATCCGCCGCCCGGATCCACCCCTCGCTGGGATTACAAAAATATAAGTCGTGCCGACTTCTGCAAAACTCTCTATCACTCTCCAATGAAAATGCCTCGCCTGCTCAGATGCGACTGGGAAAAATGCAGATTCCTCCACTTCTTCGTAGTCATCGAGCCCGGCCGCCCTACGAGCGATGCGGAGTACTACATCAAGCACCTCCTCCGCGTGCCCGGCGACGTCGTGCCGCTGGCGTGGATCGACACCTGCGAGGAAACGATATTCTTCGAGACTGACGGGAAATACTACCTCATCGACAAGAACGTTGACCACCTTTTGCACTTCGGAGGGAAGTTCACGTCGCATGAGGACTTTCTGGCGCAGTGGGAGACGTCTCCGCGGGATATTCAGTACCTCCCGGACTTGGACCGGGAGATCGTGGAGCTTGCAGCCAAGCGCCGTCGTGAGTCATTCGGAATCACTGGGTGCGTTTTCTTTTCTCCGTCGGACATGCACTCCCATCTAATGCATGAAATTAGGGAAAAATTGTGGGAAAGATACAAGGGCTAGAAGGGTGCGATAGTTGTTTTTTTCTTGTAACGCAGACCCTCGTTCACGAGACCATGGCCGATATCCAATCCGACTAGTAAAACCCGGTATCCGACTGACGGACAATAACACCGCTCATATTGGCGATTATGGCGTTGCCCTTACAATTCATATTCTCTCGAGTACCCGCAAACTAAGCTGATTCACCTCCAGTGGGCATACACCAACTCATAAGGTCCCATCCCGCATCACCGTCGCCATCCCTTTCGATGGGAGCGTTGCTTCTCGGACACAGGAGTTCTGCATCCAAAAGCGATTAGTGTTTACTTTCGCAGTCTTGACTCTTCCCCGACAGAGATGAGGATTGAGGGTATGTCTATATTTCGTGCTCATTCCAGTTCCGTCAACTAATCATACCCGGGTAGCCGTCTGGCATGCATAGTTTGCAGTATACCAAATTTATCGCCTCGTTTATTTCAAAGGCCTCTGTTCTTTTTTCTCTGCGGCCAGATCCCAGAATTGGCGAATACATCTAGGGACTAACGATTCATAGTAGAGTCTGCACGCCTTCTCGACGTGGGCACAGCCTATGTTCAAACTTTTGATGAACTGACCCGTCTTAATCTCGGCGCTGGAATTTGTAATCGTTAGACTGCTTGCAAAGATGCTAAACAGCGAAATTCGACCCGACCGACCGCGACAGCTTTGAATCTCTGATTTACCACTCATATCGAATTGATGCTCCCGATTCCGGGATCAATTTTGTTCAAGATGAGTCGATCCATTATTTGTTCTTTTTGGCAAATGCGGTGCATAGACCCGCTTTACACAGCCCGACTGATATGCTTATTTTTATTTTTATTTTTTATTTTTTATTTTTTTTGGAGCATTTGGGATAATGATTTATACTCAGTCTGCAGAAGCATTCCAAGTCATCCACTTGTGTTGCTGGAGTTTGACCAGTCATTGCCAGGGAATTTGTCCAGGAGGAAATGCCGTTACTCACAATTATTAACCAGTGTGGGACTCCGACCTGTATAAGTTATCCTATCCCAGATTTATCAGTCATTGGTCGTATACCCACTAAAACCCCCTCTGTATATGTCCAGTCATCTGGCACTGAGTCTTTATCCATGAGGAGTCCACTCCAGGTGTTCAACACGAGTTGTTTATTTAACGCCAGTGTTCCGAATTTAATTTTGTCGGTTAAGATACGGTCACGCTGCAGGGTATTGTTAATGGCGTTAAGCCATTGATTGTGGATGCTCATTTCGGAGAACACTACCCCCGGATTTGTTATTACACGGTTCACCCTCAACCTCCATATCAAATGCCATGCGACAGACACCAGGATCGCGAACAGTCTTCCTTTTGCCCGATCCTGAGTTCCTTGTTCCTTTTTAAATTTTACGAGATTGCATCCTAAAACGAGCCCCCAACTCAGGGATGGCCAGCCAGTGTATTTCTTTGACCATAGATTTCTCGTGAGAGTCCAAATTATCCTCCGTTCCGGTGTGTCACATTCCAATGCAATATGCTCCAGACTCTCTGGGATGTTGCCAGTGCACACATGGCATGTTCCGTTAAATTTTAATCCATCGATATGGGACCAGAAATCACCCACTCTGAAAGTACTTCCAGAAAAATTCCCTTGACAAACGTGATAATGTCACCGATCGAATTGATTTCCAGATTGTCTCGTCCGACGGTGTATAGCCCGAGATTTGCTCAATCGAGCAGCGAATGCGATCCAGGTTCACAAAGGTGCTCTTTCGGTGTGGTTTGGGCTTCAAAGTACGAATTATCTTTGTAAATAATCTCTGTAAGCCTCTGGATAGGAGAATCCCTGGGTTAGAGATAGAGACCGCCCTGTCCCGGCTGCACATTTCTCCTAAGAAAGCTCGTTATCGTAGGGGACGGGGCGTGCGGCAAGGCATGCGTTGCTCTAGTTCGCGTCATATGATTTCCAAGTTTGACCCCTATCTAGACGTCGCTCTTGTTCATCTTCTCACAGGGCACCTTCCCCGAGGTACCCATTCGCCGCACATCTAGTGGGGAGCACGTTCCTAAGACATCAAGTTTGTAGGTGCACATTCCGACCGTGTTCGAGAACTACGTCGCGGACGTCGACGTAGATGGCAAGCATATCGAATTAGCACTGTGGGATACGGCGGGACAGGAAGACTACGACCGACTTCGCGCACTTTCGTAGGACCCCTGACAATCACGCAAAATGCCTGTCCACAAAATCTCGAAATTTCTGGCTTTTTATCCGCACCCCTAATCGGGAAATTCTTATCCGAATTTGACCCAGGCCTCCGGAAGGTCGATTTTTTATCCGAATTCTCGGACAGGCCTCGAAAAATCGCAAAAAGCCCAAATTTTCTTCTCCTGGAGCTCCCAGCGCGTAAAAAAAAGCAAGTCCTCCATGTTGAAGCCTGAACTTCCTTACCTTGTTCTGGTGTGCTCACTGCAAGAACAGGCAAATACATCACATGATTATGTGTCGTTCCACTGGCACGTGGCAACACTGTGGGGAGAGATTACACTCGGCCTGAGTGTGTCGAATCACTCAGGCCGAGTGTATCGAATCACTCAGGCCGAGTGATTCGGTCAATCAACCTGAGTGTAACCTTACACTCAGGTTGATCGACTTTTGGCAGAAAACGCAATCAGGTTGAGTGTGCGGTACACTCAGCCTGAGTGCGTCCAGTCAATCATGTTGATTGAACTGCTCAATCAGGCCAATTGTATATTTCATTCGAGATGTAGTTTCAAAAGAAATCTATTACTTGTACATAAATACATGGCTGTATACCTAATCTGCCCACTTCAAACCACCGCCGTGTGTTCAACTCGGTTTTTGAAGCGACCTACGGAGGAATCAGACAAATTGAGACCGAAAAGAAAGAAAGAAATGACTCACCAGGGCGCAAATTGAACCGAATACTACATTCGACCAAGGGGAAGTTAGGATAAGCAAAATTTGCAAGTACTATCAGTGAAAATATTGTTGAAAAAGATCGGATAAACCTGTCCTGATCAGAAATCAGGTTAGCCTCGCGGTCAATGGGAAGAGGGTAATGCTCGCTCGAATATGCACCGTACAAGGCAAAAAGTTCAGAATCGGATCGCGGGAAGTGAATGAAATCAGACGGGTTGGGAATAGAGTCGATTCGGAAACTTACCGCTAATCCCATTTGAAGTCTTTGCCGTATTCGATCGAGTAAGTAGGTGTCAGTTAATATGTAGATGATTAGCGAGCTGACATGAAATGAAGTTAAAAAAGGCGAAGGCTCACCTCGATAGTTTCGATACGGGGAGGGGGTGCGAGAAAAATGTACATCCTGAGCAGTTGTTAGCATTAAGATTCGATAGAACAGACGAAGGGCAAAAACGATATCCGCATCCACTGAGACACTCCCCAAGTATCCCTCACTCCGCCTCGCCAACCCCAGCATTCTCGAGCGCCCCAACCTCGAAGAGCTGAAGAAAGAGCGAAGAGGGACTTACTCTCGCCAGCTTCCCCTCCCCGTACAGCATCTGCCAACTCGCACTGACGAGCACGAAAGTCTGGATGCCGAAAAGATTCGAGTTGAGGACCGGAAGGGAAGGTGAATGAGGAGAACCGTGGATATGGTGGTAGCACGGCGTAAATGCTCGAAACTCTGGGAAAGGTGTCGTTAGGTTACTAAGCAGAGGGACAGAAGGGAGGGAGGGAAAAGACGAGCTGGTGTAGGGCAACGAGAAAGTGACCACTCATCGACGTGGAACCACAAATCATCCACCGTAGCACACCCGGGAAGACTGTGTGCACCCTAGTCATCCTTGCAGCGGCGGGCAAACGCCAGGGGAGATGCACGCAGAATGAGTCGAGTGGCTGTCTAGGGCACGTCTAGCCGCACACGGTGGGTGAATTAATGGAGGAGCATACAATAAGGGAAGCACACCTCCTACGCTGTGGCGTTACTTGGCTTTCCGAGCGCGTCGAGGGCTGGGGGGCAGGGAGGGAGGAAAAGTCTATGAACACAGAACAACGCTATTGTCGGTTAAGCAAGCTAGACGAGAAATAGCAGATATAGAAGGAAAGAGGGATACGAAAAGTTATCCAGAAGGAAGGAGTGGGCAGATGAAGGTGGATGAAGGTGGATGGGATTACGGAGGAAAGAAAAAATGGGGACTACAGTCGTCATAAGGGAAGAACGAACGAACGAAAGAAGACGTACATGCATCGTCTCAATGATAATGTGCGTGCAGAGGATAGATTTCGAGCCCTAAAAGTGGTTCATGGGTGTGTTAGTCCCAGTACATTCGGGGCAGACGTCCTCACCCCACCATGTTCCTGATCCACCCACTCGGTGTACCTGGTATGAGGCAAATCTCAATCGGAGGGACGAAAAAATGGGGTAGACGGGTCACCTACCGGCTTCTTGCGGGATTCGTGACAACAGAGAGGATCAGGGGGGGCCTTGTTGGGGAGATTGCGTGGAACGGCATATTGGGGCGTTCGTGAGTCGATTTGCGCCCCGGTCGGGGCGGGCACTCGCGTAGCACATGCCGATAGGGTCCAGGTATCGTTACCGACGGCGTTGAGTAGCCCACACCCGCGCCCGGTCTGCACAAGCGGCGGGTTCAGCGCGCGGACGGCGTCGTGGAACACCTCGGCGAGCGTGGCCGCGCGCGCAGTGAGCTCGTCGACCGACACGCGAGCGTAGTCGACGCAACGGCGCAGCCAAGGGGTTTTGAGGACGTTAATGACCGTACAGTTCAGCAGGAAAAGTCGTAATACGGACCTAATGACGCCGCAGGTCCTCCCAAGTCGCCTTCCGCGCCTATCACAGTGTCGTTGCCCTCCGCCATGTATGCCCACCATTTATGCGACAGCTCGTAGTACAACGCATTCCGCGTATACGGTCCTCGCAGTCGACCCGAGGAGTCGGGCTCAGTCCGAGCGATCGTTGAAGGAGGCGCACGGGGCAGATCTGGAAGGCGCAACATCAGAAGGATGCTTGACAACACTCGGAGCGCAAACCTTATTCAAGCTACTGCAGCGAGAGGGTTTTGCAATTGAGGGGAAAGATGCGTCGCTGGAGTAGCGCAAGGTCCTCGTGCGACAGCGAAGCGAGGGTTCCATTTCAGCTTTAAAGGCGGCGCACGTTCACACAAAGCATCTAGAGAGGATATATATCGACATGAGTCCCGGAAACAAATGGTCAAGAGACCCCACCCGATGGTTTCCCAACCCGCCGACCGGTGTCCCGCCTGTGAGTCAAATCTCGGCATGCGGGAAGAAAAAATGGGTCGGATGGGGTACATTGGATGACTTACAGTACATATGTGTCGACTAGGAGGGAACCCTGGCCCGCAGAGAAGGACCGCGCGTCCTTGTTGGCGAATCGACGGTATATTCAATTTTCACGCGTTGATTGGCTAAATGGGACTCAAATTGCCCAAATAAAGTCGCATGAGCCTTTGAAAAGGGTCTTGAAATCGTTTGAAAACTGAAAGAGAGAGTATCGTTGCGGGAGGAAGGCATATGAGCGCGAAGATGGCGGAGGAAGGCAAGAGGAAGCGATCACGTGATACATTCCCACCGCGTCAAGTCCGAAGTCGTGACGCGCGCACAAAGTCGACCGCGTGCTTTCCACCCGCACTCGAGGTAGTACAAGAGCATTTGAAGTAGATTCAACAAGGTCCATTTCACATGAAATAATTGCTGGGACCCCTGAAGAGTGCAAAAACATAAGAAATTTTTCAATCCGTCTCGGACTCGCATCTCTTTTTTGACCTCAAACATGTTCCGTATCCTCCAGCTGCTGTTAAAACCAGCGTATTTTATTAAAGGCTCCTTGGTGAGCTCCTAGTCCTTACTCAGGTAAGGAGCAACAAGCATAGCAATGCGAATTTACTTTGCAAATTGCCACAGGGTAATTGTTTCCATTTTTTTTCACTTCGACGCGGGTTAGCAAACAAAAGTTAGATTTAAAATTTTATTTCGTGGGATCTCAAGCACCTCTGAGAAATTATGAAGGAATTGTCCTCTCCGGCTTGGACTTTGGTTCGGAATACTAGTTCTGTACGTGTTTAAGCTTTGGTTTATGGAAAGACAGCATCTCGCCGACCGAGCTACTGCTTGTGGCCAGCTGGAAGAGCTTTGACTTGGTCAGTTCTCCTTGAAAATAGCTAAGGATTGATGACATGCACGGTGGTGGGAGGGGAGGGAGATCACAAAAACAAGTGCGGGCTTACGAAAGGAGAAAGCATCTGCCTTTCTAAGTTTCATCGCCCTGATGTTGGCACACTTAGCTAGCACAGGATCATCACCGTTGTCGGGTTGGAGGACGCCGTAGAAGTCATTGCTCGCATCGCCCACGTCAATGGCTTTGGTTCTGTCTTCTGGGCGGCAGTGAGCGGTGTCAGCATAAACGCAATGAAGTTTTTCAGGTCGATGAGCTGGGAATTCTCGTGTACTGGTCCACTTTCTCGGGATGATCCATCGCAATCCCGAAGTTCGTCGAAACCCTTCCACGGATCAAGATCGTTTTCAGTCGGAAGAGTGCAGACGTTACTAGTGGAAGCGGTCGTACCTGAGGCTGTTTCGGAAAGGAGATCAACATCCATTGAACCTTGTAGATTTTCGGCGGTGCACAGCTCCGAGTCGTAATCCCAGTCCGACTCGACAGAAGTGGGCGCACCCAAATGGACAGCTGCAGAGCCAGGATTATCTCCGCGTGGAGGGAAAAAGAGGAAGGTGTCATCGTTCATATCAACCTCAGAATCGGGTTCTGGTGGAGGGACTGAAGGACTGATGGACTCACGCGGAGGTAATGGTCTCGGCGTGTATACGCATTTCTTGGATTTCCACAGGTTGATTTGCAGTGGCATATCTTGTAGTTTTTGGGGTCTTTTCTGTTCTGTCCATTGAGATGACAATGCCTCTTCTCACCGATACTTTCGAACGCGTACCGCTATTGCCGTTAAGCCCATCCACTGTGCAGGCGCTCTTGAAGCTGACGGCGAAACCCGAGGAGTCGAACGGCCTTTCCAGCAAAAAAGGGACCAGAGAAGTATACGTATTGTTCAGTAGTAAGTGTCTCCATTTTGTTCTAAGAGCTAAGGAGTGCATGTACAGTTGGGGCCGAGATCGACTGGGCAGGAGGGGGCGGGGCATTCGACGTTGATCGGGATGCGGACCCTGGAACGATCACAATAAGCTTTTATACCTAGGCCCCGGACGAAAAACTATATCTTTACAGCAGGTTGTATCCGTCGAGAGACATCGTAGAAGTCGCTCACGCTGCTACAATCCATGTTGAATTCCGCCGAGGTGGCAGGTGGGACAACCTATTTTGGAGAGTCATCAGCGCCAGTCTAAGTATATTTGAAATCCGCCTCGGACTCACAGTACCGCCGACAAGGGCGCAAACCTGATTCATACTGCTGAGCAAGGAAGAAGGAGAGAGAGAGAAAGGGGGAGTAGATGTACGAGTCCGCTGTTTTAACCGCTATGAACGCACGAGTTGGGGCCGAGGTTGGACGAAAAGTCACAATCGCGGTGGTCCCAGATACGTCCGTCCTACGGATAATTTAGCTGCGTGTCAATGAATGATAAGATATTGCCGTGGAGACCGACCCAGTCCGCCGCTACCCGGAATCTGACTTTGCTAAAAGAGGGTGCCTCCCACGAGTCCCATCTGAGGTAGAGCGTAAGTCAGTGATCACTAGGTCGCCCGCTGAACGTGCCCAGTTGGCTGTGAGGGTTGCCCGCCCTGCTAGTGAAGTACTACGGGTGTAGTTAATTCGCATTATTCCCTGCCTCGCAGGGTACACATCCCGCTGGCCTACACGAGAATTGAGCACAGAGAAATAGGAAGAGAGAGCAAAGGTGCGTACCAGACGGTGAACTTGAAAGGCCCGGCATTGTAGACCTAATCCCACGGATTGTGAGCTGCAACGCGAGAAGTTGGGGAGGGATATCAACGGTAATCGAGCGCTGGGCCGCAGCGGTCGAAACCATAGCGAAAAGATGCTGCTGCAACGAAGGACTTCGAGTTTGGATTCATACCCACCTTATATCCTTCATCTGGTTACTCTGGTATGTATGATCGGTCGCAGATCCCGAATGGGCGAGGATCGCCCCCCCGGTTACTGACTCGGAGGACCATTTAGGCAACATTTAGGTGGTATCAAAGCGGAACTCGAGACTCGGGAACAGACGTGTGAAGCAAGAAGGGAGTTGACGGGCTGTATTGACAGTGAGAACGTGTAGGGAGTGGCGACCGTTGTGCGAGACGAGGCAAGCGAGCGGAAGAAAAAGGCTTTGATCCGAGTCGGCGGGCAGGAGCCTCCGAACCAAACAACACTTTTCAATTGATGTCTGATGTCGCAAAATGAGACCGCAGAGGACGAGGGAGGGCAGTTTATAAATTACACAAAACTCACTCACAACAAGTGTATTTCACTCAAGTGTATCCTGGTCACTCAGCCTGAGTGGGTCAAAAAAACACACATGTCCGACACACTCGGGCCGAGTGACAAAATAGTGATCGGAGTGATGTGTCAATCATCCTGAGTGTAATCACTTCCCACGGTGGCAAGCTACCTCTATAACTCTGCCGACTTCAATTGCGGCCGCCCTGGATTCTCTCTCAGAGTCTCTGGTTCACACGGTTCATATTTCCCTAAACTCCCACTCTACGTTCTGCGATATGGCGACTGTCAGCCCTGTTAACTCCTTCACTCGGTCGCACTTGCTACCCGACTCTATCGAGCGAGGTAAGATTCACTGGCAGAAACCATGAAAAATTCGACGAATACTCACAGGCTGCTTATCCCCGCACAGCGCGCATATACCAGCTTCTGCGCTCTCATGACCCACCAACCGAAGACCTCCCATCCACCATCTCGGCGTTATCAGATGAGCTTGCGCGGTACGACGACGAAATTTCGCGGCTTCGTGCACAGCTCAGCACCTTGGAATCCGATCGCGCAGCTCTTCACGCTCATCATACCGCATGTAAAAGTGTTCTTGCGCCCATCCGGCGCTTACCGACAGAACTTATGGCAGGGATCTTCGCGTTGTGTCCGGATTCCTTCTGGCCGCATCACATCCGTGATCGTCCGATATCTCGTCTTGCTCCCCAAACTCCTGTTACTCTTTCTAAGGTTTGCGTACGATGGCGCGACATCATTGTGGGGACACCCATACTATGGAACAGAATCAATCTATACCTGTCCTGGTGGGAGGAAAGCAAAATCGGCACCACGATGACGAGCCTTCAGTTCATTCTGGAGTGCGGTGAAGGCTCACCTCTCCATTTGAAGATAGGCAGCGAAGCACATATCCCCGCACTCGACCTCCTTACCGCACATTCGGAGCGTTGGAAAAGCGTCGAGATCGTCGGGAGCTCTACATCGGATATCGAATACCTGGTTAATTCGAGCGGCGATTTCCCCCTCTTACAGGATCTGGTGCTTGACATTTGGGATTACACACCAAAGATGGTGGATCTTTTCAAGATTGCGCCAAACTTGCAATACTTGCGTGTGGCTGGGCCGCTACTCCCCAAACTGGTCGTTCCTCCTCTTCAAAAGTTGCAGCAATTGACATGCACCGGTTTGACGGCCACGGAAATCCCTGGGGCTGTGTCCCTGTTCTCTCGCCCGGGACACCCATTCGGGGTTTGTTTGCGGGAAATCCAGGTCGGCGGTTGGCCGACAGGGGACGTCCTCCTCCATATATAACGAATGCCATCCAATATCAATCGCCTCGATGTGCAAACGGATGATGCGTTCGGAATCGAGGAATGCCTTTCTGCGTTCGGGGCCATTTTCGCTGCCTTAACATTACCCATCCTGCAAGAACTGTCATTTTACTCTATGAGATCCGTAAATCCTTTCGGTTGGGCACATGCGGAATTCTGCGCCCTTTCAGCGCGTTCTGCGTTCCACGATCACCTTCTAACGCTTCGTCTGACCGACGTCATGATTGAAGAGACTGAACTACTTGAAATTTTAGCGGCCCTTCCCCTGCTTCAACGACTCTCCATCGCGGATCACCAAGTCGTGGAGTACGAAGGCCAAATATTTGGTACCACCCAACACTTGCACCTCATCACCGACACCCTTCTCTCAGCGCTTGCTCGGTCGGCTGATACCCCATCCATTGTTCCTCATCTTCGCCACCTTTCCTGTCGCTCATTGCTCCAATTCGACGATAATCTGTATCTCGACTTTCTCCTTTCGCGACTCCAGGCCGCGCGTCCATTCGAAGCAGAGCTTCGTTGGCTTCTCGGTCGTCATCGAGAGCTCGATCCAGGTGTTGACAAGCGTTTGCAAGAACTGCGCATCCAAAAGAAGTTGTTGTTCTCCTTCGAACAAGTCCACAGATGAAGTGCGGTTGCATCGCTGCCCTGTGCTTGGCGTCCTTAACGCGTCTGACGCAGTGCCGGGATCTTTCCTCGAAGGATCGAACCATCGTTCCGAAGCCAAACTTCTCGTCCAGGCCAACTGTTCATCATCCTTCTCTTCTCTCCTTCGCGTGTCGCTGGAAGTCTTCGGCAGTTACAGAAATTGGTCTTGTTCGAACAGCTATGCCAGTCCTGATATGATCGAGGCGGTGCGGACACTGCATTCATTGGACGACCGTGTTGTGGACTGGGTTGTAGAATATTGCAGCGGCTCTTTCCATTGGTACGGTTAATGATTATTGATAACGCTGTTTGTTGTCTGCACCTGGTCCCCATTCCTCCAATCGTGTAAGGTAACATTTGATGATCGAATTCGGTGCTCCTCCGGGGACTCTCGATTGCGGGCGGATACAAGAGAAGGGGCGCTCAATTCTTAGTTCGTGCAGTTCGTTCGTCGGATTTAATATTATTCACGGCATCTGATTGGTTGATTTATTAATAATATTTAAAACGACGAACGAACTGCACGAACTAAGAATTGAGCGCCCCTAGAGTTCTCCCAAATAAATTCATGTACATATATACTGCTTTCAGTCGGTCGAGATATCCCAGCAAGGCGCGGAAAAGCTGAATTATTAAATTATTGGCTATCTAATTTCCTCGGGCGGCCTTGTTCCGCTTCAAATAAACTTGAACGAAGTCTCGGATTCTGGCATTCTGCCAAACATTCTCATATCCTCATTTTGCTCCCTTGAAAACTTTTACCCCGAAGTTAAGCGTCAAAAATAGCACTATATTACCCTCCGTATTATAGGCCGACTTTTTCACGCAAAGTGAACTCTGAGGTTTTCAACTCGAAATTCCGTCTGACTTTGGTTGTGTTTATTGATCCAGCTATCGGCCTTTACCTCTCCTCACACCTCCCATATTCTTACCCTGGAACTGAGCAAATTGACTGTAACTGCCTCCGAGAATGCAACTGTGTGCCTTTCCCAGCCAGATCGATACGATTCTCTCAAGTTTTCGATGACGAGGTGCGTTTCTGTGCGACGAGCTCTTCAAGCCTTTGTCAACTCCATCTCATAGCGAGTTCTGTCTTGATGGGCGTAGTTTCTGTGCCAATCTGTGCTCCAACTGATACACCTGGACAACATATGACTGGAATGAGAATTCACAAGGTGTGGCTTTTCTCCTGGTCATGTCAATATCCGGCCAGATTACATTCTACACATGGATCTAATCCCAGAGGCCATGATGATACTATATTCTCTGCTCGTTCGAGCGCTTGAGCGGGGCCACCCACCCACCTTTCGAGCGCGAAGAGCCTCATTTCACTTCAATTCTATCTTCCCATCGATTCGCGTCATACCGGTCGCTGACTATGCTTCAGGTACTCCTAGACCCGTGCAAGCTCAGTCGTGGACTGACGCATTAGAATGGATTTGGATGTGTGGGGGTTTTCCGCGTTGTCTAGGGTTCAGGACGTTGGGTGAGTGGTGGCCATCCCTTGCCCTTGCTCCAGCCGTATCTGGCATGGATGGCGGGCCCTTCGCCTGCGGCGCCAAACCCGTTACTTCGTGGCTTAAAGCTGACGCCCGCCCAGATATCAAGGCATAGCGCGCGACTCCTTAGCAATGCTGATCCACAACGCCTTACGCCTCCTCCATATCGCTCCCTTGCCCAAAAAGACCAGGCTGCGCGTCGTCACCGCTCGAAACATCGACCCAAGCACCCCACATATGACTGAGTCGTCTACACGGACCCGCCAGCACGAGCACGAGATCGTCGTCCTACGAAGGAGATGCAGGCGGTCTGGTCCACTGGTCCAAGTGCGTGCATGTCTCCTTTCACCCCTTCTGATGTATACGCCCTGTCCTTGAGTGCCTTAATGCCTCCATCGTCCTCGTTTTCCGCTCCCCAATCCCCCTGCAAAAATGCCACGAAGCTCGAGCTGACCACCGCCTCCAGATACTTCCCTGACTCCAAACCTCGAAATGGGTGCTCGGGACCAGCGGCTTAGATTATGAGGAGGGGCGAAGATGTCGGGACTGCCACTGAATACTTCCTGGGGTACGTCGTGCTCATGTTCCTTTCCTCATCGCGCGAGACCCCCCTCGTGCTTCGTGGCCCCGCCTGCCTTCTTCTCCCGCTTCCTTTCTCATCACTCTTCATGGACGCTGATTGATGGTCCCAGTTTCCATCGCCGTGGGCCTCAATCCCGCCCTGACGTGTCGGGTCATCCGTCGTGCCCAACGCCGTGGAGGATGGTCTAGATCGGGACTTCGACGGAGTATGGAGACGTGCTCGGTAAGTGTTTTCCTTTCCCTTATACTTCGCGTGGAGTACGATGGGTCTCCCGTGGGCCTCCCGTCGTTGTCCACAGCGCCACCTGCTCTTCCGGTCCCTCACGCTGTCCCGCCTGCTGACTCGCGTTATAAGGATGCACCCGGAACTATCGACGGCTGGTCGTCCCGGCCTCGCGCGCGGTAAAATCCATCGCACTGCGTCTCGTACCCAGGGCATGCTGCACACCGGCTCCAGTACGATGTGGCGAGGCTCCGAATCAAGAGAATCTTCTCCGATGACTGTCCGAGTGGGGGGGAGCGGGGCAACGGAAGAGATGCACGAGAAGGGCGATGTTGGGCCGGAAACGAGCAGTACGCGGAGAGGCTGCGGGGCTGGCAACGTGTAAGAGGCTGGTGGATCGCATTGGTGAGTGCTGCTTTCTTTTGATTGTCATGAGGAGCGGGGAATGACGCGGCAGGCTCCCCGTCCGTCCCGATAGTGGGGCACGCAAGCTCGTTTCGTCCCTCTCCTCTGGGATTCGGATCCCGTTGTGCGTGTACTCATTCCTATTCCCAGATATATCGCACTCGCGTCGACTAGCGACATGCGTACACTTGCGGCACCCAGCACAGCTCGCGGTACGATGTGGCGGGTTTTTTTTTACCGTTTTGAGGTGAATCGCCCGCGGTCACCGCTGCCTCTGAATCCGGCGATACGAGCGGCGAGCGGGGGGATGGGTGGCGGGGCGGGCGTGCGGGGTGGGCCGCAAATGATTGACACGCTGGATCCCGTATGGATGGCTACGAATACGTGGTGAAAGGAGAGGGTGAGTGGCGCTTTTACTCCTTCGTACCTCGGCGGGGACTTGCGTGAGGAGTGCACCCTCATCGCCGCTGTCATCCCTCCTATACGTATCGGAGCCTGGAACCACACTTTTTACTCTCTTCTCCCTCTTCCCCTCCTCATCTTTCCTCCTTGCTGATACCCCACTCAGATGTTTCTACACATCCCTCCGCCGGACCCCCCACCAGTCGTTATCTGGGGGATCGCCACACGAATTCCCGCCGCCACCACCCTCATGCGGTACTCGACCACGTCAGCGTCCGCCCGCGCTTTGAAAAGGAAAGCAGAATCCGGGACTGTTTTTGAGTAACGTACGTGATCCGAGTGCCCCCCGTCTCCGCCTCGTCCGTCTTGTCGGCATCCACGATCCTCTACTTCATCTCCCTACAGTGCGCGCGCTGACCCCTCCTACAGACATGTTCCTCGTCAGGCATCCGTAGACCTGCACGCACGTCGCGGGCTATATACCAAGAAAGATGTGATGTCCGGGGGTAATGGGTATATCTAGGTCAGTCCTTCTCACTCTTCCACGCGCTAGAAGTGGCTCCGGCCGCTTCTTGCTGCTTGAGTTTCGAGTTCCCGACGCAGCGCCAGATGTACGGTACGCGCTGCGCACCGCAGGTGCATGCTGTTGTCTCCTCGACCTCATCTTTCTGTTCCGTTTATCACTTGTCAACGCTGACCGATGTCCTCAGATATGGCCGTCGTGAGCTTCCCTCGCCACCCATAGCCACGCATCTACTTGGACGTATACCCCCACGTGCGGTCGTCCTCCCTCCTAGCCGTGCGCCACAAGTCACGCACACGTTCCACCTGAGGACTACAGGACCGGGCAGCGCCTTGAGCCATCGTGGCCCTCCGCCTCGCGGACTTGGCAGTGGCTGGGTCGGCAGCGGTACGCACGGCAAGCATTTGGACGGGAAGGAAGGCGGAAGACAAGTTTGATGAGACGGAGGCGGATAGAGCTGTGGACGATTACGCACCTCGACTCTTTCCCGAGAGCGATTGGTGGCCTTAAGCGTCAAGGTGTGGATGTCGATGATGGAACTGTGGCCCTTGGCCACGTACATGCTTCTCCGGACTTCGATGGGATGATAGTTGCTCCCGGCTTTCATCCGTTGTGCCCTGCACCGCCCGCGATCCGAGTCGTGGACAGCGTTCCAAGGCTGGCACTCTTCGGTTGAGTGCTGCGAGCCCAATGCGAGGAATCTGGGGGATACATCGGACATGACATTCTTCATTTACCACCACTTGTGCTGTTGTCCGACTCATCCTAGTCACACACTCTTCCAATATACTCCTTGCTGTAGCCTTATTACAGTCCAGGTCTCAGCTTCAAAAAAAAAAACAGCCTTTTATGCCTTTTATGGAAGGTCTCCGCTTTTCCAATTTCACACGGTGCCTCTGCCTCTTCCCGCCATGGCCACCGCCCATCCAGTGCACGGAAACACGTTCGTTCGGTCGCATTTACTTCCAAATGCCGCGCAAGCAGCCCACATTCGCGATCTTTTGCGTTCTCACGCTCCGCCACCCGATCACCTCTCCTCTACCATGTCTGCATTATCCATCGAAATTGCGCGCTACGACAGCGAAATATCCAGACTCAGAGCCCAGCTTGCCATCTTGGAGGCTGATCAGTCAGCTCTGAAGGCATACCACGACGATCATGGCCGTTTTCTGGCCCCCGTGAGGCATCTACCTTCCGAGATCCTGCTGGATATCTTTGGGTTCCTTCCGCTTTCACTGGCAGACGCCTTCGAGAAACCCCCCGGTGCCCCATCTCCGAAGGAAATCCAGATCTCGCGTCTCGCTGGCATGCCGTTGTTGGTAGTTTCCCAGGTCTGTGCGCGGTGGCACGACATCGCCTTGGGCACGCAGGGATTGTGGAACAGACTCCGTTTAGACTACGGGCTCTGGAACGCTCTTTGGAATAACCCTGATGAGACTCGGAAAGCCATGGAACTGCTTACACGCGTTTTAAAACTTGGCGGAGAATCGCTTCTCAATGTGGAGATTTGGTCAGATATAAATTGCGAATCTGATGTGCTCGGTCTCCTTGCGAAGCATTCGGAGCGATGGAAAACAATCGACCTATCCTGCCCGTATGACGATCTCCTCGTTTTCTCGAGTGCGAAAGGCAAATTGCCCTTCCTCGAATCCCTCGAGCTATACACGTGGCATGTGCAGGGGAGTGCATTCGATGCGTTCGGAGTCGCGCCACGCCTCAGGAATCTCAGCCTTACAGGATCACTATTATCAACATTCGCCAAACCGCCGCTCGAGCAACTACATGCTCTGACATGCACAAACCTCTCCGACTTCGCGGCCATCGCTATGGCTGCCTCCATGCTTGCAGGATTGCCTCACGAATCTAAATTCCAACTTGAAATCAATTTTGGTGATTGCGACCTCTCGCAGATATCGGACCTTGATATAGGCCCATCTTCATCGAACATTGGCAGCCTCCAGATGGAGGTGGACGCCTCGAAAGCGGATTATTGTGCTGAGGTATTCCTCGCCATCTTCACCGCCCTGACATTGCCCCAACTCCGGGAGCTTGCATTCTACCACGCCCACCTCGGTCAACCCCTTCCTTGGCTGCACACCGAATTCCTTGCCCTATCGGCGCGTTCCTCCTTCCATAATCACCTTGCAACGCTCCAATTGCACCATGTACTTCTCACGGAGGCGGAACTTCTCGAGTGTTTATCTGCATTACCTTCACTGCAGCGGCTGGAGATCGCAGATCACGAATGTGTTGAGCCAGATGACGTGGAACACCATCTCATCACTAACACTCTTCTTTCGCAGCTCACTCGGACCGCTGATTCATCGTGTCTCGTTCCTCGTCTTCGTTCCCTGGGGTGCACCTCTCTACTTCGATTCGATGATACTGTTTACCTCAATCTCCTCCTTTCGCGGATTCCGGAGGGTGGTGCCTTCGAGAACGAAATGCGCGTGATAGGCGATCATCGTACGGAATTCGAGGAGAGTGTTGCCGTGCGGATAATGGAGCTGTGCATTCAAAAGCGACTGGTGTTTGCTTTCGTGGATGAAGATGACGAGTGAGGCGAAGCACATGATGGTACGTCTATTTTTCGTGCTCATTCCAGTTCCGTCAACTAATCGTATCCTGGCCATGGTAGTCGCCCATGCGAAGTTTCCTCTTTGTGATATACCAAATTTGTCGCCTCGTTTCCATCAATGGCCATTTATATTTTTGCTTTTGCTTTCCTCTTGGCGGTCAAGCTACCTGGGCAAAGATTCCTGTACGATCTGAATGGCCTGCTTCTGCTTTCCCCCCACCGTCAATCTGCTATATCGGTCTTTCGCAAATTGATACCTGATACTACAGTCAATTAGCATTCCCGCCGTTCTTGCCTGTGTATTAGTTCTGCGTCATAAAAGGGCGAGATTCTGCATTCGTTGGATCTCGTGGTCCATCACGTACATCCCAAGCGATGCGATGACACTTATTGTCAAAGGTTCATATCTCGCATAGGTTAGATTTTTTACGAGCCTAATGGATTTAGTCCAACATCCGAGCTAGTTACATTCCAACAAATTGAAAGAGGTTATCTATGAGAGTGAGGGTTGTACTTGTAGATGATATATCGGGTATCGTGCGCAATTGCAATTATCCATCGTGAAATTCGGGTCCAGCTTCACTGCCTGTAAGTATAGTAATCCTGAATACGTTAACTATGGCGTTTTGATTGATATTCGAACGCACCGTCGCCGCTTTATAAGACCCTGTGTTACTTCAAAAGATATGCCGACGAGAAGTGCGGCGCTACAGAATGGTATGGTGCTGCTCTTTGACGCCCATTTCCATCGAGTGATCACTGGCACCATTGAAAGCCCAGGCAATAATGTTCGCACCCAATACCCCTCGGTGGAATCGAACTTTAAGCCAGCGTAGTCGGCACCGATATCCACGAGAGAGCAACTGACACCCAACATTCCGTAGAGCGCACCCATGCCCAGTGCTCCGGATCGGAGCCCAGTAGCGGCAGCGAGAAGCCTCGCGCGTCCTCCCTGTACAAAGCTGGTCAGAGGCCAGCCGCCAGAAGATTACTGGAACCGGAAAATTTTGCACCAGAGGTGACCGCCATGCACTACTGATACCAAATGGGATACCCCCGAACAATGCGCCGTGAACCCCGCCGAAGGTGCCTCCCAAAAGCGCGGACGCTCTAGACCGTAACATTTCATGAAGATTTACTTTTTTATATATCGAAAGGACATACCCGACACTCCGCATCAGATGGGGTGGCCCTGTCTTCGTATCCTTGACGGCGACGAGCATTTGATGTGCGTGAAGTTCAAAAGTTTCGAGGTTGAAATTTAGATTCCTGGTATACTCTGCGAAAAACGTCTTGAGCCAGGAGTCGAGGACGAGAAGATGAGCTGCATCTTGGCTTCCGAGTATACTTAGTGTTCGTCAAGAGGCAGCCATCACTGGAATTTCATACACAATGTCGATTTTGGGAGTAAATCACCCTGGGAACACATTATCTGGACACATCAACTTGACCACATCAATGGCTGGGGAGATATGAGGGTATTTGTGTCGAAAAAATAAAAATAAAACCCGGATTTTTTTCTGAACGATTTGGCTTATTCTGCACAACTTTCGAAAAACGCTCGGCCAAAAATGACCCTACCCTATCGTGGGAAATTACCATATATAGTAATACCCGCACCTTATAAGGCAATAAATCCACTGGGTGCCTGCACACGTCGGGATAGCCGGGAATGAGGCCGTCGACGCACGCGCGAAGGAGGCGGCCCAAGGCGCCTCCTCCGCCCTCGCATCCCGGATCATTCCCTTCGAGTCGCCGCTCCCGATCAGCAAGGCAGCGGTACTTGACGCGGGCGCCAAGGAGTTCAAGGCGCGGTGGCTGGCGGAGTGGTCGAGGTCCCGGCGTTCCCAGCGCATCTCTCTTTTTGACAGCGCCACGCCGTCCAACGCCGTCGCGCGTATGTACGACGATTTGAGTCGCCCGCAGTGCAGTGTGATCACGCAGCTGCGTACGACTCATTTCGCCCTCAACGCGTACTTATTCCGCTTCCACCTCGCCCCCTCCCCCGACTGTGAACTTTGCCTCGTCCCCGAGACGGTCCCTCATTACCTTCTCACCTGCCCCCGTTACCGCCGCCAACGCCTCGACCTCGTTGTCAGCCTAGGCACCGCACGCCTCTCCCTGCGCCGTCTACTCGCCGCCAAGGCGGACCTCAAACCGACCCTGCGCTTCGTGCGCGACACCGGCCGCTTCCCGTGCTACGCACTTTAGGGCGGCGCTCCCTCTTTCTTCTTTTTATTTTATTTCTGACTCTCATACACACATATCTCTTACATATACAGTCTTGACACCCTGCCTTGCACCTAAATCAAAGACCCCCGCATAGCATACTCCCGCCGCCCCCCTACCTACCGTCCCGCTATTGCCCGCCATCCTCGCCACAGCTAGTTTACTTCAATGTCTCACGTATAGTGCTACATGGGCCCCCAGGGGCCCGCGCGCACTCTAATGGAATCTGAATTGAATTGAATTGAATAAGGCAATAAACAAAATTTGGTATAACTCTTTGACGCCTTTCTTGTTTCATTCAAGATAAGTGTTTTTAGTCTCAATGGGTTGTTCCCCACCCAAAATCGACATTGTGTATGAAATTCCAGTGATGGCTGCCTCTTGGTGTTCGTTGCCGCGCGACGCGTCCATCCCGCCGGGGAATCGGCTCGTTCCGAACTTTCTTGATGGCCGTCCACAAGCCGTGTAACGAACGTGATCGTCACTTCGTGACGTCCCCATCAATTTCTTTTATTTTCCTTTCCTCCGTATCCACTCCTTACTGACATCTCTTTTATTCTCTAGTTCACCTCTCAATGCATATCCCGTGGATACTCGAAACACACTCGTTCCTGTTCCCGTCCGTGGCGGCTCGATAGTTGATGCCATCATTACTAGCACCGCCACCCCCTGGTTTAGTATATAAAGCCTGTACCCGTAGTTACGACTCTAGTCTCGGACCATCCTCTCCCGACATCCCAATATGGGAACCCTGTCGTGAGAGTCTGGGCCAAAGCTGGCTAAATAACCGTACCATTGCGCTATCAAAAATCCGGTGTTTTCCGGCATTTCCCGTATCTATTACTTTGGCCTATGTAGGTGATTGTACTTCAAAACTTGGCGGCATAGTCATTTGTTTTCATCCTTTGATATGTTCTGCCTGTTCAGAACTGTGCTATGGTTTGTGAACAAGTCAAAACGGACGCGATTCGGTTCTCTAAGTAACCGGCAGCACTGCCACACTCAGCCTCCACCCAAATTTTGGGAGTCGCCTCACCTGTGCTGAGTGAACTTGGAGATATTCTGAGGAGGCAAAAGGTATTAAGTTACTCTATTCAACAACTTTCTCTCTCAAGTCTAGCCAAAAGGATATGCAAAGTCATAGAACAAGTACTGAAAAATCAGAGAATTGATAGCGCAATGGTACGGTTATTTAGCCGACTTTGGCCCAGACTCTCACGACAGGGTTCCCATATTGGGATGTCGGGAGAGGATGGTCCGAGACTAGTTACGACTCTTCGGTCAATCCACTACTTAAAACAGTCATTGTGGCCGATTTCCCCTTACCTCTCGTGTGCCGGAACTCGTCTACTCACGCTTCCATCACAAGCCGCATCTTATTTTCTTCGACGCTTAAGAACCGAGTCTCGTTAAATCCAAACCGCACTAATGGCCTCGACGAGAAAAATAAACACGCCAATGCAGCGATTTTTCCTACAAGCTTCGCCGTCTCACCCACCTTCGAAGATAATGGTTTACCTACCAGTCATTGACTGGTAGGTTCTCAAATGCTTGACAAGCATTTGGGAACCTCAGGATACACCTCGCGGGACAAACAAAGAAAAGCAGCGGCGTTTATGGCCCTGAACGTAAAAATGAACACCGAACCTGAATCCGCCCACCATGCAAAAAAGTTCGGAGCGCACCTACCGTATAGCCTGATGCCTTGTTTCTGGGTAACGCGGTTGAACGAGGGTATATGAAAGCTAGTTACATTCCAACAAATTGAAAGAGGTTATCTATGGGAGTGGAGGGGTTGAATGATATATCGGATGATATCCTGCGGAATTATCCATCGTGAAATTCTGGTCCAACTTCAGGGCCTGTATCAAGTATAATACTCGCAGTCAAAATACGTCGACTATGGTGTTTTGAGTGCTATTCAAACGCACCGTCGCAGGTTCAGAAGGCGTGGTGTTACTTCAAGAGATATGGTGACTAGAAGCAGCGCGCTAAAGAATGGTATGGTGCTGCTCTTTGCCGACCATGCCCATCTTGAGATCACTGGCCACGTCAGAACCCCGGGCAATAATGTTCGCACACAATACTCCTCGGTGGAATCAGGCTTCAAGCCAGCGTAATCGGCACCGATATCCAAGAGAGAGAAAGTAACACCAAGCATTCCGCAGACCGCACCGATGCCAAGTGCTCCAGATCGGAATCCAGTAGCGGCAGCGAGAAGCCTCGCGCGTCCTCCCTGTGTATACAGAGCTGTTCAGAGACCAGAAGATTGCTGGAACCGGGAAAATTTGCACCGTGGGTGACCGCCAAGCACCGTAGGGGATACCCCCGAACAATACGCCGTGAGCCCCGAAGAAGGTGCCCCCCAAAAGCGCAGACGCTCTAAACATTTCATGGAGATTTGCTTTTTTATATTGAAAGGACTTACCCGACACTCCGCATCAGATCGGGTCGCCCTGTCTTCGTATCCTGGACGGCGACGAGCATTGATGGGCGAGAAGTTCAAGTTTCGAGGTTGAGATTTAGATTCCTGGTATATTCTGTGCGAGACGTCTTGAGCCAGGACTCAAGTGGGGTGGCGAGAAGATGAGCTGCATCGTGGCTTTCTGAGTATACTTAGTGTTCGATGCCGTGCGACGCGTCCATCCCGCCGCGGAATCGGCTCGTTCCGAAATTTCTTGATGGCCGTCCCTAAGCCGCATCCCATTTTTTTCGACACTTGGGAACTGGACCAGGCGAATCTCTTTGGATTCAAACCAAACTAGTGGACTCAACGAGAAAAAAAATGCTATGCTATGCAGCGATTTTCCTTGCCCAAGTCTCCTTCATGCCGTCGCGCGATTTGTTGTCAGCCGTTCCCTCGTTAACTTTGAATGTGCTCACACACTCTTCCGACGTCGGAATGTTCGCGTGCGCGCGAGACATGTAAGCTTTGCGGTCATTAATCCCGGATTCATCGCGGTCGTCGATGGAAGGTGTGAGGGTCGCTGCTCAAACAGGCGCCGCCATTTAGGAAACCGGGAGTAGAAACGAGACGTAGAGTTGAATGAGTTTTCTAGGGCAACATTTGGGAAATGAACGCACGGTGCTCCATGAGCTCGTTGCTTTTCGTACAACTGTGCTAGTACGGAAAATGCTGTTATGTACAGCGTATACTTGTGGGATGGACAGAGTAGAAGGAACAAAGGGGTGTCAGTGATCGATTACTTTGGATCCAGCTCAGATAAACGTTTCATTTTCTGGTGCAACTCTACATTTCTGCCATCAATGATTTTAGCAAGGAATAGTCGTGTTAACGTACACGAGGAGCAGGATACTTCACCAGCAGGTTCTTTTTGACGGGCCTCGAGCAGCGACGAGGGTAAATGGGTTACGGAGCGACGCAGAGTCGGGAGAGGGATGCAGAGCAGAACCCGAACACATGAAAAAGATAGAAAGATGTTACAGGCTAGCTACATTATAGCTCCGAGTCCGGCTCCGCCGGCCCAAACGAGAAGGCAAACTGCTTCTGACGGCACAACTCGTCCAACCGAACCACGGCTGCTTCGCCGAGATTCCGGCTGTGACCAGGCAGCCACCAGATCTCGCCTTTGAATGGTTGTCCGTCTCCGCCTTGGTACCGGGAGGCCACGAAATCCACATAGACGGTGTCGTCGAACTTCATCAAGGATTGGCATGCGAAGGAGCGGAGGCGGGGAACCAGGGTGGGGGAGTGCTGCGTGCGGGTGAGCGCTACGAGAAGGCTGTCCGTGATAAGAAGCTGGTCGGTGCCGCCACCGGGTTGGTTTTGGACGACTTGGTGATCGGAGACTGCTAGCCGCTCCAAGAAGGGTAGCGTCCCCAAACATTCGAGCAGCTCAGTCTCCGTTATGATGGAATGATAGAGTTTGAGGCACCGAAGATGCGTATCAAATGAGGAGCGCGTCGAGAGGCCGAGGAATTGTGCGTGCGGCCAAGGAAGTGGGAGGTCCGGGTACTCCTCCGAGTCGATTTCCAGGCTTTCCAGGGAGGGTAACGTCAACCCTTCGATGATCCTCCCAATTGTCGGTCCAATGTTGACCCGGGAGAACCCGTCGACGACGTTGAGCGAAAGGCTGGAGATAGGGGATGTGACAGACGGTACAGATGTGGATTCGTTGAACCCCGCCGAGAAATCGAGAAGGCGTAACTGAAAACAGAAGTGGGCCGTGTTCGACAGGTGAGGCATCAGATTCATGGCGGGGCTCACACCCAGTCCCATGAACTCTCCGAGGCCCACAAATTCGCCGCAGCGGAAGACCTGCAACTGTTGCAAGGGCAACTTTGCAAGCCCCGCGAGGGATTCTGGAGTACCGCCGAACTCGACCTCGGTCAGGCGGGGGGCATCCTCGAAGATCTCCAAGGGACTCGGTGTGCCCCATAGCTGGAGGCTCTCGAGGCAAGGTAACCGGCCTTTGGCGGCGGACAAAGGCTGTAAATCAGATACCGCGCAGATGAACGACGCGATCTGCCATCGCTCCGAATGCGCCGCCAGGAGCTCGAGTGCGGGGACATGCGGCGCCGTATTATCAATCGTGACCTCGATATTTAGCAGAGACTTTCCGCCCCTGTCTAACGCGCTTTTGAGCAGCCCCATCATTCTTTTGGCGTCAGCGGGCGTGCGCCAGAGAACTCCGTCAAGCTCAATGGTGTTCCACAAAGTGGGGGTCCCCATAGCGACGCTGTGCCAACGCGCACAGACCTGCGAGACCACAAGGAGAGGGGCTTTGGCGAGACGAGCCATCTCAATTCGGCACACGGTGAAACGGTTGCTCAGGGTCAAGCACTGAGAATAGTAATGCACTAAAACAAAACACCAAATCGAACGACTGAGTTTCCCAAACTCACAAAGTGAGATTAGACAACTCAAACGAACAACTAATGCTTAATTCCAACTACACCACACACTCCTAGTACACACAGTCTTGACAAGCCTGACGAGATACGGGTCTTATTGGATCGATAGAAGATCCAAGGGACCAGGATAGAACTTAATTCTCCTTTAGATAACTTTGGTTGGCTTCGCTTTTAAGCTTTCAAACGATTTAAGATGCGGTCTATTTGATCTTAATGGACAATTGTGTCAATTAAGTCGAACGGGTGGGGTTTATTGCAAGGTATAACGGCTATTAACCGGCTATTATTTGTTGGACGATTATCCTGTCCTAGGATGCCACAAAGGTCTTTTATTTGCCACGGAGGTCTTCAGTCAATGCCACGGAGGTCTTCAGTCAATTTGCCACAAAGGTCTTCAGTCAATTTGCCACAAAGGTCTTCAGTCAATGCCACGGAGGTCTTCAGTCAATGCCACAAAGGTCTTCAGTCAATGCCACGGAGGTCTTCAGTCACTAATTCCAATCCACAACCAACTTGATTCAAAATGGAATACAA